>JADDOH010007106.1:0-193401 GCA_016648135.1 Agrypnia vestita
TTTTTTTATAGATAATTCTATAAAAAAATGTCCGTCACCAACATGACACTGTTACACGCTAACACAAACGTACTACGATTTCACGATAATTTTATTTTTATTTGTCGTGAGAGTTTAATTTTTAGTTGTGCATTTTTTGAAAAACTGAAGCGCATTTAGCAGTTTCAGTATTAAGTGATTAAAATAATATGAAATAAATATATTTTTTATATATTTTATAAAGAGAATTATTCGGTTGGTATTTTTAAATAAATGTATCTAATGCATTACTTAAACGAATACGATCAGCATCACACTTAAACTTAGATACGAAAAACCTGTTAAAATTTTTAGTATATAGATCCAGCCGTCCGGAATCCAGAACGGATGGGTCGCGCTCCATACAAACCTCGTACATTTTTTATTAAACCGATAAAACGGTTTTGAATTTAGACGCGTTTTTATCCGTACGGTTTACCACAGGACTGAAAGCAAAAGCCAAGCGCGTCCCCGGAATAAGACCTAACCGAAGAGCCTCGAATAAATTGCAAAGCAGCGCGACACTTAATCAAAATGGACAAGCCAAATTTGTTACATTAAGAATCACGCGAATCTGAACCCCGCAGATTTTTACTAAGGGTAACATTTCACGGCGCCCTTCGAGGAGGGCCCGTGACTCGGGTTGTTGGGTCCTCCTCGGTCGGGGCTTTGAAGTTTTAAAAGGGACCCCAAAAACTGTAGGGGACGCAATAATTATGGCGACATTTACGAGCGAGCTCTTTGCATAATGGTGTGAAAGAAAATTTCAAAGTTTAAAAGTTAACTTACGCCAGCTAAGTAGGCGAAATGGTTATGACCCGTAGGTAACAATACGCCGTCGCTTCGCATAGACTTCTGTCACCCCTGTGTTAACATTTAATTACTTTTAGCCCTATTTTACTAAATATTAATGAAATTTTCTCATCGCGTTAAATTGTTAAATTTCTAATTTCAGTCCCAATATGCAGGCGGGCTGCAATAAATAATCGCGAACTTTTTTACGCCTAAAAAATAAAATAAAAAGTATAAAATTATATTTAACAAGTAGTATGACTGAATATTGCATAGATTAATTAGTATTGTTGATAATAAATTATTAAATAATTATTATTATTTATGAACAGTAGGGTAAGAACCTCATATTAGGCGCTTGGCGAAGATTTCGGTTTTAGGCTTTGCTTGATTTTGGTTTTCCTCTTTTTTTTATAAAATTGGATGTATGCAAGTTGATAATAAATTATTAAATTAAATAAATAAATATGTCCTAATTGAAAGAACATTTTGTGTATATAAGACAATTATTTAGTGAATTATGAGTGGTTTTATGCAAATTGTTTTATTTTTATAAGTATAAATAATGTTATCAGAAATTTTTTTTGCTGATGTTGAAGGAAATAGATAAATGTTAAAAAGTGCATAATTTAACCACTAAAATGTCCTACTCTTAACTAAAAAAAGAAGAAGATTGCTTGAAGACTAGGTTGCAATACTGAGACCAAGAATATCCTATCTCACTCGATTAATAATAATTGCGTTATCAGTCTGTGCGTAACTTTCTGTAACGTCCGTAAATTCTGTTTTTTTAATTTTTTTATTTATTTTTAATGTATTTTATTTTTCCTATTATTTAATTCATTTATTTTATTTTATTTCATAAATAAACAAAAAGACATTCTTTAGGACTCATTAATAATAATAATTTCATTTTCTGCCTACCTTCCTGTAACGTTCGTTACTTATTATAATTATTATTTTTTTATTTTTTTTATTCTCTGTGTCTCGGCGATAATATAGATGAAATTCCCCCTCTTCTTTTACCCCACTCTCTCTTTTACCCCATTTTCTATACAAATATACACCATTTGACAGATCTTCCCAAATTTTGCATACTTATTCTTTAGGAACAGGCATGTAACGTGATTTTGACTGGTTAGAGCTAATGTGGTAATATTCTTATAAGATTTTTCGTGAAATGGACTGTTGTGGTGATGAATGGAATTATTTATCCAGAACTGTACGCTATGTGGAGTCGTAAAGTACAAGAAAAAATATGTCTTGTGGCGGTCTTCTGTGTCTATTTTCATTTCGCCGCCATACATTGTTAAACTTTATTGCGTTTCAGGGATGAAAGCAACATTGTTCGAAAGGACGACCGCCGAACAAGAGCTTCAGTTTGGAGCGAACTTAATGTGCAAAAAAATACGGTTGTGTTTTTGTGCGCAGGAAATAGCTTTCTGTGGGAGACTCATTAAAGATCGAAAGTATCATTTTATAATATGAGATACCTATATTAGAATCATATAGTAGAATTGATACTAGAATCGTCAACACTTACATTATATTATGATATTCTTCCAAATTACGAGACGAAAGAGTGACTAAATGTGATGGTAAAAAGATAATTAGATAAACAACGAAATAAACGAAGAACAAGCTTAGAAGATTAGCCATGATGACAGTACAAGAATAAAAGAAAAAGTTATTTTAGAAAAGAAAATATTTTGAAATGATTAAAAAAAATGATTCAGTTTTAATATACACATTGCAATTAATAAGATTTTCAATAAAATAAATCTATAAAATTCTGCATTCGGCCATTTTAACTGAAACACCGACCAGAGCGAATGACGTCACGCCTATGTCACGTCACCGTGTATCTTGAACTTTTGTTGTCATAGACACAATGCAATGTTTACTTTGGCTTGACGTAACGTAGACACCACAACACCTTCGGGCGTTTTTGCGCGAAATTAAAAATACTTAAATGAAAATGCAATTATTTGCGTAAAAACTGAGTTCATTACCGAAATAATGTTATCTTCGGTAATAGTAGACGTGTACCTACATTATAGAAGATTATTTCAAAATCTGTCATCATTTTTAGTAGAGACGGCAATGCTGAGAACGATATCGGAAGGAGAGTGACTGCGGTTAATAAAGTAAACGGTACTCTAAATGCAATTATGGCCAATAAGAATCTGTCAAAGGAAGCCAGACTACCGGTATATGCATAATAGCATTCTAGTGCCAACTCTGATGTATGGAAGCGAAGCCTGGAATTGATAAAAAAGAAATGAAAGTGGACTGAATGGAGTGGAAATTCGATCATTAAGACGATTGTGTGGAAAATCTTCGATCTACAGAGCGAGGAATTAACAAATTAGAAGTGAATGTATTGCCGGCTGTGGTATGGTAGATAGAATAGAGAAAGAAGTGCTGCGATGGTTTGGTCATGTAGAACGTATGAGTGAGGAAACGATGGTTAAGAAAATATATGGGGTGGAGTGTTGAAGGCAACACGATCAGATACTACTAGTATTGGAGGATGGCTTTTTTAAAAGCCTCAACAACTGTAGAACATATATAAGAAGATGTGTAAATATATCCGAAGCAAAAGTGGTAAAGCAAGATAGAAGAATATTGCGTTCTATCCTCTCTGCCTGTGATGGTTAGTTAGTTAGTTCTTCCGAATTATTTTACAATTTAAATTAATTTTAATATTTTTTTTAAATAAATGTATTTTTGGTGGTACGTTTCAAATTTATGAACCTTTGTGAGACACCATCTTTGTCCGGCAATTACTTTTGGAAATAAATAAAAACGGGTGTCATCATTGTCGCTTTGGTGAGAAGACATAAAGGCGACGTTAAATTTATTATTGCATTCCTTATTCAAACGCCACAAAACTAACTGTAAATAGTCTGCACTATCTAAGGGGGGCTATACCTGAGACCGGTTCACAAATTATTATTGTAAAATTCTTATACAGATTAATATAATATTGTAACAAAGTGGTAAACAGAAGGAATTGCACACTGTCAGAATACCTCTAATATTTCGAAGACGATAATATTATGGAACCCTCCGGAATGCCGTACAAAACTCTGGAATTGAGACGTCTGGAATAGTCTAGAAGCGACGGTAAAATTCTCGCAAATGTGATATAAATGTATAATATAACCTCGGAAGTTTTAAAAACCAACATACTTCGTATAAAAAGGGGAGTCAGTACCGCGGCACATGATTATTTGACGTTCGACGTTCGACAGTCGATAACAGCGACGGTAAATTAAGCGAAATACCCTACTAGTGTTGAAAAATAAGTGCAACCACTTACGTGGGATTGACGCGGATTCTCTGCGAATCTATGTGAGAATGTTCTAGTAAGCGATAATAAAGTATTCCACAGACAAATAATAAATTACGAAATAGCTTGAATTAAAGAATAGTATTTAAATTAAATTCATGGACAGCGAATTTGAGATGTCCAGTGAAAGTAATAAATAAATGAATAATAAGAGCGCAACAGGCTATTTCACTCTCTCTCCAGGTAGATGTGCGAGCACACCAGGTAGATGGAATTTACTTGTAGATAACACCGGTCGATGTTCTAGCTAGCCTTTTCTACAATATATGTGAATTAATCAATTCAAGATTAATTACGCCTCTTCGTCGGTAAAATACAATCTCACAACAGTAAGAGACTAGTCGATATTCTAGTCATCATTGCCTTAATAAAACACTTCCAGGCGTTCCTGTTTCTTGCTGTTTGGGTGTTTTAGTCTACAATAGGCAATATTCCCTCTAAGATATACGGGTGTGCGCGTATAGACAATTTGACATAATAGCTTATATAAAAAAAATACCACGCGCTCACAATTTATAATTAGACACATATTCTTATTCTTTTTTTATATTTTATCGAAAGGCTTAGATAAAATTGAAGTTTGGATATTTTAGAAATTGAACCGCTTTCTAAGGTATGCATCTATAATAACCTATTTCTTCCTATATATCTTTTCCACTTCTATCTCTCCCTCCATAACGATTTGAAAATTAGCATATGCATTGACCAGAATGAATCAAAAAAGAACATCGTGGCTGAAAAACCTGAGACACTATTGTGGCCACTCTCCTGTAGACGTGTTTCAGACTGCAGTAAAGAAAGTTCTCAGAGCCAACATGATAGCCAACGTCCGTTGAACTCGGATTGGGCTCGAAAAGAAGAAGAATAAAAGAATGTGAACGAAATATGCAGATTAATTGCAATGGTGGTAGTTATCTGTGCTTTTGACGTATTTATGCGTTTTTTAGCGTAAAAGTTCCAAGAGAATACAGTACATAAACTTTTTATGAATATATTTGGTAAATACACAACATGATCCAAATGAATGATATAACTATTTCTTTCTCCCAGTGTTCAAATAATAGCATTAGAACTTAACATTGTACAACACAGTGATAAAAATCTTGGTTTTACGCCCCTTGCCTCGAGAATCTTTTATAAAGGTTGTCGTAATCAAATTTCAGCGTATCCATTTTGTCTAATTACTAACTCCATATATATCTTCGGAGAGAAAAATTCCTGTAAGAATTAACAAGATCATCTGGTTTCAGGAATTCGTCCCTGGCCCACAAATCGGTTCTCAGTGGCGATAAGTTCGTGAGGAATATGTGAATGCTCATAGAGTTTTTGTGACATCGCCATTTTAACTGCCCGGGGACCAATCGCGCGCGAGTCGCGATGACACGTGTTCCGAAAAAGGTAAAAGGAATCAAACAACAAACAGGATTAACATTTGACGGATTTTTACGACCCAGCCGTAAAGTTGATACCGCGGTTGGTCATTAACGTTAACCGAGGAATGTCAGGACCCAAGAGTTCAACAGAAGCCGAGCGGTCAACGGTGTTGGTCTCGGCATACTTTTAATAACACCATCTGGTGCATAATAATTTCACACATTGATCTATACAGTTACAAACAGATATAATAGAATCATAGTACCAAAATAAGATATGGGTACATATAAAAAATCTGATGTGAGCAGTAAACTTTGGAAAAAAATACGAGTAATTGCGTAAATGTGCCCATTTTTTTGAAAGTGAGAATCGAAAAATTAATCTGGAAGAATGTGTAGAAATTGTTGCACGCATTAAAATGTTTGTCAATGTTCTACTTGGTACATTTTGCTTACATCGGTTACACTTGCATTAACATACGACGTACATTTTTAGTTTGCCTTGAAGCAAACTTAAAATGTAGTTTCGCATATTTCTGTGCGGGGGTTGGGAACATGAGTGCGGACAAATATTTATAAGTGACACCTTAGGGGGAACATTGATCTCGTAGGGCATAATATGTTCTCTATAAATAAAATAATCATTTGAAATATTCAGAACGTTTTCTATCATCATCATCATCTGTATTTAATTTTAAAGTATTAAAATCCTGTTTAAGCGTATTTCTCATATGTTGGTGTACCAGGGCGAATCTTGAGGAATACTTTACGATATATGTATCATTTTAACGTTGAATTTTATTTATGATCTTCCTCTGTGTGATATGAAGGGCTTTTTGATGAGATGTTTTTAAAAATTCGGGCGATTGCATCTTCTTATTATAATTCTTCTTCTAATGCCATACCCAGCAACTTGCCTGACTCACATCTTAAGACTAAATACTAGTTTTTAATAACTTTGCACAATCCGCTTATAGATAATTGCATATTTTTGTAAACCAACATTGTATATTTTGGACTCTTTATAAACATTATGCATCATATGTTTCATTATTTTAATTATCAAGTATAATGCTATAATTTGTATTACTCTGCATAATATGTAAAATTTTAATCATTATCCTTTATTCATTTCTGTCATATTCAAATCAAAAGTAGTTACAAAGACATGTTTATCAAAAAAAAAAATAATAATATTGCACTACAAAAGTAATTGAAATGTCTAAAAATTATATTATTTTTGCCATATTTCTAATATAATGGTTATTTTTATAGGAAATACGCAATAATAAAGGAATAAAAGGAATTTCTTGTTATTATTTTTAAAAATAGTGCGTGCATAAGTATGTACACAATAGGCTGTAATACACATAAATTATTATCATCAATTATAAGTTTATCTAAAATTTAAACATTATTTCTTGTGACATTTCAGTCTTCATTATGGAAGATCTTCATTACGCTGCAAATAAAATATTTTTGAGATTGGCATTTCTTCCGATATGCTCGTTACTGTGTAATTTAGATTTGACTTTTTTATCTACGGTTATCTTAGTGTAATCGGAAACATATAAAACTGAAAATATTATATTCCGGGAGTTCATTCACACCGATTTCTGGATCAATTTGGGCCAAGTCCTTCTCGGCAAACAGGGATAAAACGCAACAAAAAACAAGGAAAAGATCTTTAATCGTAAACATAAAATAATAACGCAATTTGAGATGAAAATCAAAATATAAAATAAGAAATCGTAAATAAGTTTCACGTAGGGCGCGCGTGCCCGGCACACTCCCCATTTTTCTGTGTTTCTTCTGCTGCTTTCGACAGCTCGGTAATGGAATGACTTGCCACTTTGCGGTTTCTTCCGCCTTCCAATCGGGTTCGACTTTTCGTCTCTTGCAAGTCACCGCCCTTCCATATCATCTGCGTACAGGTGAAATCTGACAGACAGTAATCTGTCTTTTTCAAGAAAGTAAAAATATTAGTTAAGAAAAATGTATTTATTAATTTTCTGGATCACTGAAAGCCGAAACTTAAAAACATCTAAATGTAATAATTTCGTTGTTGAATTCACCTCTAAAAACGAAACTAAAAACGGCTGGAGAAGGACTCGAACCTCGGACGCGTGGACTGCAAAGCGGTAACTAAGCGACATGGCCACCATCGCTTCTCACTGGGGCGTCAAAAACATATTGTAAGAGTAGACCTTAGCCAAGACGCGAACCGTTAATATACGCCTCCTCCGTGATTTTTCACAGGTGTACGGCTAGTTATTATTATTTGAAATCGTCGTACACCTGTGAAAAATCACAGGAAAATATAATAACGACTTGCCTACTGTCGATTTTCTTGCATATTTTTTCGGATAATAAAGTTTAATTTCCGTTTAATATATGCTTTGTTTGAAACGTAAATTCACATTTTTTAACATTGTCCGAAAATATATAGTGAATTGGATTATTTAAAATAGTAAAACGAAAAAATAATTTTTGCAAATTCAACAGTTGGTATACGTAGGGACGTATATAAGATATTTCGTATATATACGATATATTTCTACATTTCTTTTATATAATTTTTTTATATTTTTACGACTATGAAGGGATATTCTTTTTAATTGATATATGATATTCTTCCGAATTTTAAACAAGTACTCCTGGAAATTATTCTCAATGTTTTACTTTTTTTTTAATAGACCACTATTTACAAAATTCTTCTATTTGGATGATGATAATGAAAAATCCTTTCCTATTTACTTGTTTAGCAACATAATATATATTTTTATATGTATGTTCTGAGAACGCATTTACTGGAGTTTGTCAACAGAGAGATAGTCATCTAGAATTTATCTTAATTAATGATTATCCCTCTGTGGTAAAATCCAGTAATTGTTTTCTTAGAACATACGCACATAAAAAAATATCACAAATTGAGTTCATAAACAAATAAAATGGTGAGTATTTATTATAATTACCATTCAAATAGAAGAATTATAAATCATTGTTACCGGGAACACGAAATTCCTGCAGGTGTAATACAATATTTTGCAGAGAAACTCTAAAAATACCAAAACGCTGTATTGCACTTTGACTGATGAACGCAGACATGCCAGGATTAAAATAAAACGGATAAAACCTCCAAATAAATGAAGCCCGAGGAAATTCGAAACACGAGCCCTGAAATAAAATCCGCACACCCAACCTCCCCCGCCCCGCCCGCCACAGGCAACTGCCAGTCGCCCTTCATTAGGGAAAAATCGGGAAATTTTAGCGAAAAATGAAAAAGTTACAGCGATCTTACTTGAAATGTAATCGGTTTTCTCGGATGGAAATTCTCTTTGGTTGTAATTAAAAATTTAATATGATTTACCATAATTGATTTTTATGAGTTTGATCTCCTTGAAAATGTTCTATATCAGTAATAATTGATTTGTACGAGTTTAGTGTCTTTGAACATAATATTATATAATAGTAATTATTAAATTGTTTGTGTTTATTTTGTTTGAACATATTCTATATTCTTAAAAAAGTAACCCATAAAAACCAAGTTTTTATTATACTCCCTTTCCTTGTAAAATATAACAACAATTAAAGACGAATTAAAACATATAACATAACACTAAACTTACAGTAATTTAATATATTTATAAAATGTCAAATGTTTTGAGCTTTGATAAGACACTTCATGCTTTGAAGATTAAATTCTAAAAACATTTGTCAGTTAATTTAGATTTTCGAAATTCGTAGTGAAGTACCTATTATGTACACCGACGAAGTAATTCAAATTTAGAAAATATTCCGCGACGATATCGGGCCGCCGTTGCTAGTAATCAAACTTTTGTAATGATTCCAATTTGTAAAAACCATTTAAATGTCTAAAAATCCGAAATTATACTATAATTATTATTTTTTTTAACGAAAATTTGATAGATCTTTTGGTTCGTCGCCATGAGTCTACTTGCAATGTTTCAGCTGGATCACGGGAAAAGGGTTAAAAATCGATCTAAAGATTTTTCGACGGCAAGCCGGCAAGCAAGCAAGCAGACGCCACGAGTTAATATAAAGGGAGTAAAAAGTATTTATATTTGATCTCTTAACATATTAAAAATGATTATTTTTTATGTGATTTCTTTAAAAATATTCAATAGTGCGAGTATCGATTGATTTTTGTGATTTGAGAGAAATTGATATTATTGAAAAATTTCAATATTTGTATTTACTCATTTTTAAGAGATCAGACTCTTTAGTAATAATCATAGGTACTCCTCTTAATATTAATCACTAATTATAATGTGTTTAGACTTTTATTACGTATTCAATAGAAATAATTGATTTTTAATGTCTGAAGTACCTATACACCCTATGATGATGATAGTAGAGAGAATATTCAACATACTATTACTATCCAATGATTAATATGTTAAATTAGTAACGGTAATTTAAATATAAAATTGTATTTTCTTTTATTCTTCGTGGAAAATAAATAAGTTACCTTTACACAAAATGTAGGTATTTTCATTGATGTATGAAATGGTTATTCAAAAAATTCCAATATTTATATTCTATTTTTTTCGTATAGTAATTAAGTTCATATACCCAATTTTATTTTATTTATATAAAAAATTACAGATTAATAAATCGTACAAAGTTACCAATACTCCACTAAAATGTGTAAATTCTCAGTGACTAAAATGCATACTGTGCAATTGTTTTAATACTTTGATACAAATAATTTTAAAAAATTATTGGCATATTTTATGGATTGGTATATTTTATGTATTAAGTTATACATTAATTAAGCATTTTTTTCTTTTTAAAAGCAAATAGAAAATCGTTTCGCATCAATATTCTAACAATTTCAAACTAAGCTAAAAGTCTATGCTGCGAAAATAGGACTAACGTGATGGTGTCTTAGAAAGGGCTGGAATCACCAGATCACTAGGCGAGCATTATGACAAACAGCGGTCTTCTAGAATGAAAAATAGTGCTAATAAATAATTTGATTTCTGAAAATAATTTAATTTGATTGAGCATCATTTGCCTAGAAAATGTAAATAGGTAAAGTAACGTATACTAGTTGTAACCCGTCAATAGTGACGGTACTTTTACATGCCAGTTCCTAAATAATAAGTATTTACTTATTTATAAACGACACCCATGAAATAATAATAACGACCTTTATCAAAATATTTGAACATTTTTTTATATTTCCCCTGCCGGTAGATAATAATTTCAAACCCTGGCGATCATGTTGGGCGGAACATGAAATGGTTCGCGTCTTTGCTAAACCCTAGTATATATTAATAATATATTTTTGACTGAAATACCTAAAAGATATTATAAATATATAATAGGGCTTAGCAACATTAGCGTTAAGCAGCCTGTTCGGGTTTGCTGGCTTGGAGTTCAAGCTCATCTCCGGCCATTTATTTTGTTTTTTAGCTATGAATTTACGGACGTTAGGGACGGACAGACAGACGGACAATGAAATTATTATATTTAATTAACACGTGACTAAAACTTGCAGTAATGAAGGCAGGCGATGGAGACTGTTTGCTTGCAAATATCATCATTAATTCGTGTTTTTGTTCTAAAAGATCAATTATTATATTTTTTAGTGTTATAGATTAAAGATTTGCATATTGTGGTGTTGATATATTCGCCAATATTTTATATTTAAGGGTCTGAAAAATTAATGTAAAGATTAGAATCTGTTTTAAGTTTTACGTGTTTCTGATCTTTTAAGCTCACATTGCGATCTTGGATACAAACTGCAACAAATTCTAATAATCTTCTCTTCATTAATTCGTTTCATATGACCAAACCATCGAAACCCTGTATATCATAAAAATACGTTTTAACGTTTCAATTTGGATTTCTTTGTAATGCAATCGTACAGGTATTGTCTAAAAATAATATCAGATATATTATCGGCTGTCACGAATATAAATTTATGTAATTTTTCATTTTTGCGTTGTAAATAATTCACTTTTGATAAATTGTAAGCAAAGGTTGGATGTATCCGCGGTGCTTGCCAAAATCTATCTACACTTTAGAAAATGACAGAGTGTATTTATTTATTCGAGTTGTCTTAACGGATTTTTCGAAAAACAACAGAGATTTAAGACACCACCCCGACGGAAGACGCCGTGCATCAATCAGTCGCTTGCGGGGTGATAAATTGTGCACAAAAAATACAGGGTGGGCGAAAAATATTCAACATTTATACTACCTTCTTAAATGTAACAAAAATTATTCCAGGGGTTTGCTTATTATTCTCAAATAATCCTAACAACGATCTATTCATTATTATTATTATTATTATTATTATTATTATTATTATTATTATTATTATTATTATTATTATTATTATTATTATTATTATTATTATTATTATTATTATTATTATTATTATTATTATTGATAATGGGCAGGCAGCTTAAGCTGATAGGCCCATATCACTGTCTCTCATTTGAATATCCAGCCTATTCTTAAATTGATTGACACTGGCTGCAGACACAGGTAAACTGTTCCATATATTGACCATTCAATTGCCTAATGCGTGTTTTCTTGGGTTACACGAGAACCGAGACATGTTCAACTTCAGGTGATGTCCTCGAAGGCTCACATAAGTGTTTAATGCAAACATATCTGTCATATTAGGAATATTGTAGTAGCCCGATAGAATCTTGAATGTCTCGATGAGGTCACGTCTTGCTCGTCGCTCCTGAAAAATGGGATTTCTTCACATGTTCCTCCTGGACATACGACACTGGCTGCAGACATAACGCCCTCTGGAAAACTGTTCCATATATTGACCATTCTATTGCTTAATGCATGCTTTCTTGGGTTACATGAGAACCGAGACATGTTCAACTTCAGATGAGCCTTAAACTCGAAGACTCACACTAGTGTTTAATGCAAACATATCTGTCATATTAGGAATATTGTAGTGGCCCGATAGAATCTTGAATGTCTCGATGAGGTCACCTCTTGCTCGTCGCTCCTGAAGAGTGGGATTTCTTCACATATTCCTTCTGGACAGATGACTTCAGTGACGTTGGAGCATTTGGCTTTCCTATATTCATGTGCCCTGTTGATATCATTCGTCAATTCGGTGATTGCTGTTCGGTCACCTTCTCCACACTCCTTTTCAAAGTTTTCCTATTTTAATAAATCTTGAGATGCTTATCTCATTGCACAACATATTTAGATTATGTTACAGCATCTAGTTATTTTTTCTGCTTCTTGTCAGATCCCTCCAACATTGAAAATCTTTCTGTCCTGCGCTGCATGGCACAAATCCTCCACCAGGATCATTCCGGTCCATTCGCTAATCTTGCACTGCCAGGACACGTGCCTTCTATCGTGCTCTCGAGTATTATTGATTTAATTAATTATAGATGTCTCATAGAAACGAATTTATATTTTAAACTCATTTTCCTATAAAAATTATATAGGGAAAATAACCTATATGTATGGGAAAGTTACTTAGCATATAAAAATATAGCTTCGTCTCTGTGAGATATCTATAATAATTCTTGATTAATGATGTCCCCCTGCGGATAAAATCCAGTATTGTGTTCTTGAAAAATGTGAACATTTTCAAAATATTTTGAATATTATTGAATATTTTTATTTATAATTGATTTTATTTTTACAGCATCAACGACAAATTTTATTATCCAATATTATGAATATTTTTAATACTGATACTTTGTGGTTAGACATTATAACATAATATTAGTTAAATTAGTATAAACCTCTACCAGATTTTAGGTCTCCCGGTTTCAAGACGTACACGTCTCTTCGTCAGGATCAACACTACACTACTACGCTCACAACACTTTACACCACAACCACAGTTTATATGTGTTGCTCTGTACAATCGTAATTGTACACATAGATTTTTGAAGTTTGACAACGTGTGAAATTCTTGTAGGTAATGAATGTTTGGAACAGGTAGATGAGTTTGTGTACTTGGGAAGTATGTTCTATAGAAGAGGAAATGTGGAGAAAGATATCGAAAGGAATTCTGGTACCAACACTGATGTATGGAAGCGAAGCCTGGGGCTGGTAGAAGAGGAACGAAAGTAGATTGAATGCAGTGGAGATGAGATCCCTCAGACGTATGTGTGGCAAATCAATTTATGACAGAGTAAAGAATACAGATATTAGTAATGAATGCAAAGCTGATCTTAGCATAATTAATAGAATTAAAAAAGGATCGCTCAGATGGTTTGGGCATGTTGAGCGAATGAACGAAGAAAGATATATAATGCAAGTGTTGATGGTGCCAGAAAGAGAGGGTGACCGCGGAAGACGTGGCATGACCGGATCAACCAGATACTGGAAGATGGTCCCGTTAAAAGCCTCAACAACCGGCGAGCTTGCGTGCGAAGATGTATGAATGTGGATGAGGCGAGAGTTGTATGTCATGACAGAAGAGTGTGGCTCTCTATCCTCTCTGCTTACCCCCACGGGGAAACGGCGTGATGGTAAGTAAGTAAGATTTTTGAAGGCCATTTATATTATTTTTATACCTTGTGCACACGAACTATTAAACACCCTATACACCCCAAGTATCGCTTAGTAAAATCATGATAGGCTTGCAAAAAACAAAGCCCCTTTTCGCTGAGTAGACTGTCTGCGTACGTACCCCGGCCGTGCGCGAGCCACAAGTCGGCCGCTTGACTCCTCGCTCACCCGGCTAAGCGCATAGTTTATCCCGTTTGCTGAGCAGAAAGTGAACTACTTGGTTGTTGAAAAGTTCCGACTGCTGGATGAAACCCGACCAATCACGGCGGCGGTATAATTATTACGCTTCGAATTTTCCTGAAAAGTTTTCCTTAATTTTTGTGTGGTGTTCAAAATTTCACTTCCGAATTTGAAAGCGATCACTCTTGTAAATAAAGCCGAAAAACCTTCGTACTGCTTACCATCGCGCCGTTTATCCGCAGGAGCAGGCAGAGAGAGTTTTGTTAAACAGGTATTGGCGGTAGCAAGCCTAATGGAGTAAACTCATTACCTTCCATAATACGGAAAAAATTATAAAAATAGGACATTATCGAAAAACGACGGCAAAAAACTAAACCTATTTGGAAAATCATTTCCATGAATTAGCAACTTTAAATTTGATTTTTTATTTAATTGTTTATTAATCGTAATAATCTATGTGTATATGTATTATTGTAGTATTCTTATGGTATATTTTTATTTTAGGTTATTTAGGTTTATTTTTTCTTTATTATTTTAATTATTTTTGTTTTTCTTCCTTTTTCTCCTTTGTATATTTCTATCCATGTGCCTCAATATAACCTATATGTAATTTGTAATCTGTATGGCGGACCAAGTCTTGCACTAACAACCTGGTTACGCTGGAATAAACACATCATTATTATAATCATTATTATTATTATTATTATATCATCATCATCATCATTGGCACTACAGCTCCCAAAATGACGGGAGATACCAATAATTAATAAAGACCCTATCGCGACCGTCAGCTGTACGCTGATTACGCGTCACAATCTAAGTTTTAATTCCAGCAAGTTACGAATTTATGGACCGACAGACAGACAACGAAATTTTTAAATTTAATTTTTTTTTTTTATATTATTCGTTATTTGTCGTACCGTATATTTGAGTTGTATTAATGTTTTGATTCTGTCTTTCTTTATACTTCTAGTGTCAGTTAATCCTGGGTGGATAGAGTGACGAATGATGAAGTTCAAGTCCTCTGGCATATGGAAAAAGACCGAGAAGTGCTGTGAAGATAAGAAAGCTGGAGTATCTCTGACATATGATGAGAGGACCAAAATATAGTTTAAACCGACTCATCGTCCAGGGGCAAATAAGTGATAAAATAAGCATGGGAAGACGCCGCAACTCATGGCTGCGTAATTTGAGGGACTGATATAGGTGTAACTTGACTGAGATGTTCCGTGCGGCGGTAAATGAAATCTTCATCGCCAGAATGATCGTCGACCTCCGATAGGAAATGGCACCAAGAAGAAGAATTGTATTTCTGTTTTTTATCTGTCCTTCTATATACTTCCAATGTCAGTTTATAATGTTGTTTTAGTATCGATAAGATTTAACACATTTTAAATAGGTTGTTACAAGCTTCTTTTTGTTTATTTATTTGCGATCCTTTTAACGAATATCCCTACCCGATGAATTATGAAATAATAATTAAATCCATGCATATATTTTGTATATTTTCTCACTAAATATATCTCAAACGCGTACGAACTAAACACAGTACTTAACCTCGCTCGAACCTCGGGGTATTTGAACACAGGTCAATGCTCAAACTGACGTATTGCAAAATGCTTTCAATTACCAGCGCAAAAATATGTGTATACCTTATGTTATATAATAAGTGATAATGCTTAATTTAAAAATATTTTTAATTCTTCTCATATTAATATTTTTCATGGAAAAAACAGTAGGTATGCATTAAATCATTTACAATACATCGTAATTAACAGTGGCGTGGCCTAGCGTGATTAATTAAGTGATAGATATCGGGCGAGTATCTACCGACAAGCGAGAACTTTTATAGGTAAAAGAGTATCCAAGTGATAGAAACAAAGTTAATTAATGCAAATTCAAAAAAATGTGTGAAATATTCTAAAAACATAAGGTAACTGTAAATTTAAGAGTATGGCTTTTATTTTTTAGTTTTACTTTAATTAGTTTACTTTAATTTTAGAATATGGCTAAGGGTTGCTCCGATTTAGTTCATGTCCAGTCAATCAATAATAAATCAATAAAAACTTTGATTAACTTTAAGTGTTTCATTTGCCTTCCACAGCCACGTCCCGTGACAACATATTATATTGAAACAAATAGAAAAACATTTTCCCCAATAAAATGCTTCTGAATTTTTTTTCCTAAGCAAAGAAGATCCAGTTCAGATGAATCAAAAATAAGTAAAAATACAGCCTGTTGTTCAGCATTGTTATTAACAGAATAGCCTAAATCCATACCTAGTGGACGCCAATGCTTCATCCCAAATTTTATCTGAAGAAGAATATAACATTTATTAACAGTATAACATCCACCTTCAAAAAAACTTATTTACAATTAAAATCAAAATTACATAAACTGAAAAATACCAAGAAATATATAAATTTATTTATTAGGTCGATTCCGAAACACATCGTGCATTCTCAAAATTGATTTTCATTGGAGATCAAATAATGATTGCACTACCCACAATTATCGCCATATCTTACTCGATCTAAAATTATCGATGTATTTAAAATTTTATTTATGTTCATTCAAAAGCTACATTACCGGATGCCTCAAAGTACGATTACTGATAAATGTTGGAAGTATGTTTCTGGCAAATGTTGAAAATTGTTCCAGCGAGATACGATGGAGAGAAATGAGGAAACCGAACTTCGAAGAAGCCGTAAACTCAATACGATGATGATACTGTTTACCTGACGTGTGATACGATCGGCTGAAATGCAGTCTTCCATACTTCCGACCCTGAAACCTCAATGCGTCATCACGACATCGGCTTCCGTTCAACGAGAAAAAATATATATCTTGGATAGTAATCTCGGTACAGAAAACTCATAACTCGAAACAATATTGCGTTGTGAAATAATAACTGTATTTACCGTAAAAATAAATTAACTGAATTATGCGCGCAGTATATAAAAAAATAAGTTGGCCTTTCTGTAAAAAAATAACGGCTTACAAGTGATAGTGTCAAAAAAATTATTCAGGTAGCAAAATGTAATCTTAATTTGGTTTAATTTTATTAATATAGTAGAACTCCAATTATCCGAATCGCAGATTAACCGAATCGCTTTCAGAATTTCAGAAAAAAAATTAAGATGTAAACGTACTACGATTCGCAAAATAATGATTCTGTCTACGCGCGCCATTGTTCGTGCCTTCCTATTGTTTTCACTACGGAACATACATACTGTGCTAATGTACCATACTCTAAAGTATGCTTGATATGTAAAAGTTTTGTCTTTTCATTTAATTAATAAAAAGCTATTTTTATTTTAAATAGTTTTTTCTCCCATTTTCAACATACAAACAGTAATAAATTAAGACAGACCATTTTTTCGGAAAAAATTCTAATTATCCGAATTGGGTCTGGTCCCAATTAATTCTGATAGTTGGAGTTCTACTGTATATTTTTAACTGGAGGATTCTAGGTTTATTTGTATAGTTTTCTTGAATAATATTGAAACGATATGCTAAAAAGTATTTAACCGCCTGTAGCAATCTAAGGTGATCTAAAACCTTAGGAAAATATCTAGAAATATCTGGTATAACCGAGAAGCAACGAGAACGTTCTTTTAAACACTAGAATAATCTAAAAGTACGAAAATATCGGCATTTTCGGGTATACGGAATACGGAACTAGGCCGCGGCGCAAAAGTTGTACTGTGAGAATTAGATGGAATGTTCTAGTGAATGTTAAATACGTATTAACCAGCGATAATAAAGCATTAATTTACAGTGATATGCTTTGAAATAGTGTAATTTAAAGAATAGGGCTAAGTTTAACTCGTTTTAAGTGACTTTGTACTTTGAATAGTTCATTAATTTTATTCATTAATAAATCGCTGCTTAATTTCGAGTGTTTTCATTCATTCCTCACGTAGCCACGACACGTGACAAAATTTATTGTTTTTTTTTAGCCAAAAACCTTTAAGAAAGTGGGGTCGTTCCATGTGAAATCTTTAAGGTGCGGTTCCTTTACCGTTTCAGATATTTTTTTATTATATACCATAGGTAGCCCTATAAGTGTAAAGCTTAATACAATCTATTTGGGTTTTTTTTTACAGCGACAGGCAAAAAGGGCTTTGCAGAGGTTTTGAAAAAAAAAATGTTTTTCTTCTCCCTTACAAGATAAAAGGATCTAGTGGTCAAACTTTTTATAAATTACAGTTTCCATAATATGTGTGAAAAACAAAAGTATGAAGTACCATATATGTTTGCACTTCTGAACGAAAAATGAAACTTACAGTTTTTTTTTAATTAGTGGTTTTGTACCACATATCTTTGGGCAAAAACTAATTATTTTATCCGGTCCCACATTTGAGATATTTGACCTTGAAATTATTAAAGATTAAAAAAATAAAATTGTGATTCCAAAAAACGCAAAGAGGGATCCTAACCCTGAATTCTTCTTAGCTGGAAACTACACTGTCCTACTAAAACACAAAATTTCCATCTTGATTTTCTAACCCCCAGTAACCCCAAATGTCATCCAAATCTTTGTTTGTGCTTTCGAATTCAGAAGTCAAGTCATTTAAGTTACGCTTTATGACATATTTTTTATCATTTCCATATATTTTATATAACCATATTATATGTTCTATATGACACTGAAAACCAGAACTTTTTTCAAATTTTTTTCAAAACTTCTGCAAAGCCTCAATTTTGCCTGTCACTCACTACCAAGAAAATTTTGCATAAATTTAAGATGGTGGCAGATAAAAATGAAAAAATAAATTTTTTGAACTTCACGCCGAAGGCACCACCTAAAGTAGAAAATAAAAATATCTAAAATGGTCAAGCAAATACTTTAAAATTAAATGATTTCACACGGAATGACCCATTATGATGTACAACAAAACAATATACAGGGTGCAACAGAGCTAGTCTACAATATTTTCAGGTAGATTCCTGCCGCAGTTATGAATCGAAAAAGTTCAAGCAATATCCTTCTTTATTATAACTAACCTACCCCCATGAAATTAATAAAAACTTGATATGTGCGGTTGACAAAAATTAAAAAATATAAAGGTTTTTTTTCTCACTGGAGAAACAAAATACCGATAAACTTCTGGATCATGTTAGACTCATAATTTATGCAGGAACTAGCACTGTTACACTCTATTTATATTTATAAAAATAAACGATATTTAAAATTTTAAACTAAGACTTTTTTCCTGTTATATTCTCTCCGGAATTTTATATATTTACGCGTACATTTTTGGTTAACGTTTAGTCATATTTTATCAATTTGTGTATTATCTTTAACATACAGATATACGTCGTCACAGACTTTTTTATAGATTTTTTTGAGTTCTACAACTTCTCTATAGAAAGTATTTAAATATCTGTTGTCGTTAAAAAACGCATCGCTCGACCATTTTTTCGTCAACTTTAGTTGTAAAATAGGTCACCACGACAAGCCCTTTTATTTTAACCGATTAATATATAGCCTGTATCCATCCAAAAAATTCATTCTAAATATTGGTGAAAGAATTTTCGAAATCAAAATTCAAAAATTCAGTTCGGTAGTTTCGGAGATTTCCTCCTACATCCAAACATACAAACTTTACCTCTTTATATATAAATACAAATATATTCTTTGCACTATACATAGTAAATTTTCAGATTTAGATTTCTTCCTCTAGTACCGTGTTCATGGCCATTTTGATTTGCAAATTGAATATAAATAATCATCGTACAACTTTAGACCTCTGAGGTGAGATACCTAACAGAAATAAAACAGCGAAAAAACCATCCAGGATACACTTCATTTTATTAATAATACTCCAATTGTAACAACAGCTGTAACCTTTACGAAAACCAAGAGCGGAACCCACCGCTGCGAGATGTAAACCGAAAAAAATCAATATTATATCGGACGTGGAATCCTCGTGATTCAGAAAAGATCGTTACATAAATGCTTACCGAGAGCAGCCGATAATTTCCGAATCGTGACTGTCCAAATTACTGAGGTGTTTGCAAAACAGTAGATTTATCTCTAGGGCGTGTCCCGGGTCTCGAAGGCGAGCAATTGATGGATGTATCGGCCCGGAACATGGAGGAGCTATTTACAAAATGTCAAAGGTCGGATATTCTGAAAACACGCGTGCTGCACCGCCAACCGGACGTGGAACGGCTAAAAGGTCTTCCACAGAAATGGAAACACCAATTACGAAGACGATGGTTAAGACATTATACTTTAGATGAACTGCTTTAAATATGAAGTGGTTCTGGACTTCTGCAATCATAATGAGAAAACGACCTAAGTGTGATAGTTTGCCACATTTCTAGACGTGCAACAATTGGGTGTACATTTAAGTTAAACACTGGTTTGAGCCATGTTTGTTTTCGTAAACAAATTTATTTAATCTTCTGGGATATTCTGCCATGTTTCTGCTACCTTTCAGACTGAAGTTTCGGATCCTATTTCAGGATGCATAATCAGGACTGATGTGTTTTTGTGAATGTTGATGTTGAAAGCTTTCGCTTTCGACACGGCATTGCAAGCCAACACTTGGCACAACATCAACACTCACAATATTACTTCAGCACTGATGATGGATGGAAGGTGGTAGAAACCCGGCAGAACATCCCAGAAAACTCAAACCGGAAGATTCTGAACATGAAACCTGAGACCGGTGAAAACCTACGAACATTCTTAAATTTATTAAATATTAGGTCCTTACATATGAAATTGGCGTTTTGCCGTACTGGCAAATTTGATCTCAAATATCTTCTCTTTGGTTAGGAATTCCAAATCCAAATTTATACAGCTATTTACTCTTTTTTATTTGTGTTTTGAAAATTATAATTCATTTGTTTTTTCCTCAATTGTTTTTTTCTTTGCGTCACTCAGTTTACAAAATGAAAAACTTGAAATATCGCGTTATTTACGAGTACGAGTTCCACCGTGGCACCAGTGCTGCAGAAACGGCTCGAAGGATTAATGATGTGTATGGCGACGGTGCCGCAAAAGAAAACACAGTGCGTTTTTGGTTCCAACGTTTTCGTTCTGGAAATTTCGACCTGCAGAACAAGTCCCGTGGACGGCCGGAGACCAAAGTTGATAATGAAGAATTGAAGGCTATTGTGGAAGCGGATCCATCGCAAACCACATCCGAGTTAGCTGCAGGCTGCGGTGTTAGTGATAAAACTGTTTTAATCCAATTGAAGCAAATTGGTAAGGTGAAAAAGCTTGAAAGGTGGGTACCTCACGAATTGAGTGAAGCAAATCAACAAACGTGCGTTGACTGCTGCGTTGCATTACTCAACCGGCACAATAATGAAGGGATTTTAAATCGAATCATTACCTGTGATGAAAAGTGGATCCTGTATGATAATCGGAAGCGCTCATCGCAATGGCTGAACCCTGTCGAACCAGCCAAACCATGCCCCAAGCGAAAATTGACTCCAAAAAAGTTACTTGTGAGCGTTTGGTGGACTAGTGCAGGTGTCGTTCACTACAGCTTTCTTAAATCTGGCCAGATGATTACGGCAGATGTCTATTGTCAGCAACCGCAAACCATGATGGAAAAGCTAGCTGCTAAACAACCGAGGCTGGTTAATCGCTCTAAGCCACTGCTGCTTCATGATAACGCTAAACCACACACTGCACAACAGACGGCTTCCAAATTAGAGAAGCTTCAATTGGAATGTCTAAGACATCCACCGTACTCTCCGGACTTTGCTCCAACAGATTACCATTTTTTTCGAAATTTGGGTAAGTTCTTGCAAAGGAAAAAATTCAACTCCGATGGGGCAGTCCAAACCGCCTTCAAAGATTTTATTGATTCCCGTCCGAATGGTTTTTTTAGTAAAGGGATTGATGAACTACCTATGAGATGGCAAAAGTGCATAGGTAGCACTGGTACATACTTTGATTAAATAAATATATTATAATAAAAAAAAATCGGCTTTATGTTCCTCCCATACTAAACGCCGATTTCATATGTAAGGACCTAATATATTGAAAAAACAGATTTATTTTATCATTTTTTACATGCATTCTTATTGGCTTACACTGTCTAAACAATAACATCCTGACTGATTTTATTATTTATATTAATTTATTATATTTAACGTGATGATATTTGTTAATTGTCTAGACATTTCTCATAGAAAATTTACGCTTACATAAATACGTCCCACAAATTTTGTCTTCGGAAATCATAACGATGTTGTTATAGTAGAACAAGGGGAATACAATAAAATACTTACAGAAAGCTATTCCTTTTTCGGCTGCTTTATGGTCACGGTTAGTGTTTCCATAAAACCCATTTTTATATTTTGAAAATATAATTTATTATTATCAAAAAAGGATATTCTACAATTACACAAATTAATCCTTCTAATTACTCAAATATATTAACGGCGGCTTGCCTGTACACTGCCACCTGGCGACAGATTATCTTATCTCGCCGCTCTGGCGGCGGTTATTTAAAACTCTGCTTTTCATAATATTAAATGTTTGTTTTAGAATTCAATATATAATTGTGCAAACTGTAAAAAAATGCGATATCGGAAAAGTGGTTCGTGTCTTCCCTTTTTTTGAATCCAGCATTTAAACCATTTACTAATATATATATTGTATTACCTTTTCGAGTTTTTAAACATACCTCGTAAGCCAATTAATACGGATTTTGCAGGGGAGGCAAAAAACTGCATAATTCCTAGATTCTTCGCAATAAATACAATACAAAGAATTGATTTAATGGAATAAGAGACACAAATATAATAATTGTTTTTGAGATACAAACTTTTTCCAAATTACATATCTACACTTTTTAAAAACAAATACACAAAAAACTTGATGTTGATTGTTTTATCATGAGCGATATGAATCAAAATTTATTAATGGATAAATTACGATTAATGAATACAATATACAATATATTTAGTTATTTTAATTAAGAAATTTAGTTATACATATATCGCCCACTCATGAAACAAATCCCCAGTCTCCATAGCAAAGGACCAAGGATTAAAAAAGAATCTTGTGTTGTACCAGACACGACTATCACTTCGGAATGAAAAGGGATGTAACGATAGGTCTACATCACACAATATACGAGTACTTTATAGTGAAGTGAGTGGATAGGATGACCACGTATTATTATAGAGAAAAGACTTTCTTAGAATATAATGCAATACGTAAATTAAGCACTACTATTTGAAAATATTTTAGTAGTCTTTCCAAACAAACTTCAACTGTGTATATTATTTTTTAGTTGAATTGAATGCTTGTGGCCTAGTATTTTATCAAATAATATTGTGTTGCGAGATGATAGAGTTGGAAGAAATTACATATTATCGAAACTCTCGAACGATCCATCGAAATCTGTACACATCGAGAAGGCGACATGAATACGGGTTTATAAAAATAGTGTGTATCAGGGATGATAACGGGCTACCACCATGGAAAGCGAAATCGTGCGGCGTGTAATCCTAGAGCCTGTAGTGATTCCAAGGATATTTAAATCAAGAAAGGACCAACCGACGAGCGATTAGTTTTCTAGAGCGAACCTGAGCAAATCAATTAGCGTGCTTCAGTATATAGACAAGTTATTAAGGGGTTATTAAGAGGAGGACAATTTATACGGAAAGCTACAGGCAATGTGCGTTGGCTAATCGAAGACACCAATAGCCATGTAACGAGCACTAGTGGCCACCCAGGGCCTAGCAGCCACAGCCGATTGCTAAACTGCTAGTTTATTTTATTTTCTGAACTCTTACTAATATCTTAAACATAAAAATGTGACTTTAGGAATACGTTACTCCTGTAGCTATCTAAAAATATTTTTATACTGGACACACTAGGACTATCTATCAAGGTTATAAATGACCTGTTGATGATTTGGATGGTATCTAAGACTGTCTATATTTAATAAGGACATTCAAAAATGCATTACTATCTGAGAAATCATCTGAATGATAATTATTTTTTTATACATGTGTAACTGTCTCCAGAAAAGTAATACTTGTGTTTGGGGACAGGAGTATACGATACATAAGAGCACGAATCAAAATGAATTATTTAATTTCAAATAAAAATTGGATTAATTGCATCGTGTGATATATTGTTCACAAATCGTGTCGTTTATCAGCTGTGATGAAATAAAGCTGATAGTCTTCATTGCGCTCAATTTTTGTACACATTTTATCGCTTATACAATAAAGTTAATCAAGAAAATATAATCTTAATGACTTACATCAGTATAACGTAAAGGTGTTCAACATGAAAAGCGATGTGACTTTTTTAGCAAAATTTTCCGTCGGTGAAACATGGTCACATAAATATTTTAATGGATACTAAGGGTATTTCATTAGAGCGGAATTTTGTTTGTAGTACTTTGATCGTGGATTTTTCAAAGAACTTTTTATAAAGCGCCGCCGGTTCACGTTTCAGCGTTTGCTGAAAAAAAACTATTTTGCGCTTACAAGTCTTTGGTGTGCAGCATTTTATAAATGCCTTTATTACGGCCCGTACTGCTTTGCAATTTTCGTGATGTTATAAAATTCGGCAATAAAAATACAGGAAAACATCGTTTAACGTCACGGCGTCTGTGGGAAAAAATCCTCTGAAAAATACCACCCCTCTTGCCGGGTCATAGCAGAGCTCCGGGCTCGTAAGTACGTTGGACATTTATGTACTACCAGCTGAAAGCGATCGGCTGTCACCGTTTGCTATTTCTAGGCCCAGTAGTCAACTGCAGCTGCCGAGTTTAGTAATTTCTACGAAATAATTAAAAATGAACTGTATTTATTTATTAACGCCCCATAGCTGACACTGTCCGAACTAAATACCTCTTTCGAACCAGCGAGATGAAAATATTAAGAAATATCATTGGCAAAACCCTCCGAGATCGGATTTGCAACACGGAGATCTGAAAATATATGAAGTTGATGACGATGTAAGATGGGGACGACATAGAAGAAGGTTCTGGAATGATCATTTGAGATGAATGACAGACTCCAGAGTCGCAAAAGTAGCAAGAGATCAAGCATCCCAGGGAAACAGACCTCTGGGGCGACCACCTATAAGAAGAGGTACAGCTAGCAGCCCAACTCCTTAGATAACAATTTAGCAGCCACAACAGGTCAACAAGCCTAAACAAAGATGGTGAAGAAGAAGAGAAGGACAGTATTTAGGTATTGAAACAAAAACGGACATTTTAAATGAGCCGTATAGATGTGTGGTGATTCGTTTCTCGACGTTACGCTGAAGTCACTGATATCACGCGGCCGTAGATTGTAGGCACTAAGTACGTCCTTGACTCCCGAGGTGAGAGTGCACTTTCCTGAAGATGCTGTAATACGACTCCAGAGAATCTTTAAAAATCGAATATCAACAAATTTGCATTTTTAAAAAATATAAATTTTTTTCAATACCTAAATATTGATCGACCGAAAAATTCTCCTTAAAACTAAAGTGAACTATATATTATTTCCTGGTCGGTAATTAAAAAATGTGACTTATTACCACATAAAGATCATTTAAAATTTGATAATAGTGATTTTGACAGATGTATTAGTAATTGATTCACAGTTCGCGATTTTTAGCTCCCCTATATTCTTAGTGCAAAGCGTCGTTAAAAAATAATAATAAAGTTATCCAAAATTAGCTTCTAATTACATTTATAAGATACAGTTGGCCGCGACTCCTTGGACGAGTAGTAAAACAATTTTTTTCTATATTGAAAATTGTATTTACTGTCAAACAAAATGATGTGTTTTACCGCAGTATAATCGAAGTTTACCCATTAACGCTATCAAATATCAAATCAGGCACATTCTCTAGTACCACTTGGTCGCTTGTACCATGAGACAAATGCAAAACACGTTTCACAGCCAAAGGGTAACTGAAAACTTTTCGGTGAAAACTGAACTCCAAATCACTGCAGCAGTGAAATTTTTAGAAGTACGTGTTCAGTGGGACTGTCGTATATGAGGGGTATAAAAGCAAAGGTAGCAATATCCCTCCGAGGTGTTTCTGTGATAGGTACCTACATTCAAAAAAACTGTCACTATAACAGATTGTTAGTTAACTTGTTAAAACCACTACCAGATTTTAGGTCTACCGGTTTCGAGACGTACCCGTCTCTTCGTCAGGACCAACACAACACTACTAGATTCACAACACTACACACCTCAACCATAGTATTGTTACACTTGTTAGTCTTGTCAGGGACAAAAATGCAAAGTGCATGTTAACAATACTATGGTTGAGGTGTGTAGTGTTGTGAATGTAGTGGTGTAGTGTTGGTCCTGACGAAGAGACGGGTACGTCTCAAAACTGGTAGACCTAAAAACTGGTAGTGGTTTTAACAAAGTTAACTAACAATCTTTTATAATATCTAACCACAAAGTTAATGCTTTAAATATTAATAATATTAATAAAACTGTCACTCTTTAAGGAAATTTCTCTGGAATATATGAAAAAAACATTTTATTGGAAATAAGTTTGTAAAAACAATAGTCACCTCAGCGTTCCTTTTATATACGTGTATAAATATTTTTGTGGAGAAAAGCAAGCCAAACGGCAAAATTGCCAAAACGAATAGGAATGAGCTAGGCTGCTTTTGGCAAACTTAAACATATCTTCGAGAACAAAGAGATCCCAATTAGCCTTTGAATCATGCATACTGCCAGTGATGACGTATGGAGTGGAGACTTACCTCATGGTCCTTACAAATAAATGTGTAGAAAAGCTCAAATGCAACGATCCATGGAGAGATCCATACTTGGAGTAAGCCTAAAAAACGACTAGATTAGGCATAGAACTAGAATAGTAGATATCATGGATCATGTGGCGATGCTAAAATGGCAATGGACAGGACATGTTGCAAGGCAGGATGCTACAAGATAGCCTCCCAGAGTTCTGGAATGGAGACCTTGGGAGAATAAAAGAGGCATCGGAAGAACTCAAAAGAGATGGGCCGATGATGTAGCCGTTGTGGGGAGAAAGAAATGGCTACAATTAGCAAACAACAAGGAAGGATGGAAGGCTATGGAAGAGGCCTATATCCAGCAGTGGAGAGATGAAGGTTGAAGATAAAGAAGAAGATAAATATTTTAACATTTAAATATGGGTATTGCTGTGTTTGCTAAAAAGCAGTGAACACTGCTGTTTTTTAATATTTACATAATTGGATATTGCTGTCCGTGCTATGATGTTTCATTCAAAAATTGATCCACGTCGATGGTCCACGATTACGTGCAAAAATTATTTATTTTTTTATTCATATTAAGTGACAAATATTGTTTTAACAGTGATCAATCCGCTTGTACCTAAATGTAACAATTTGATATTTTTTGTAATACTTTTGCTAGGTTCGCTACGCGAACACGACGAGTATATCGTTGGGATTGATAAACCAATAAACCTAGCAATTTAGGTACACTGTGTCCTCACCCCGCGTATCATCTGGAATCGCCGAGATGTATAATGATCATACATCTTCAGAATATTTTGAGTTTGTTCAAATCTTTCAGAACAGTGCTGGATTTATGTCACAGAGACATTATATCAATTGTAGATTTTCTCATTAGCGACATCTGTGGGGATTTAGGGGAATGAAAATGGCTTTGTACAGGCCGCATGGAAAAGGCGCTTACAACTCATATATGAAAGCTTTCTACGCAATTTGAACATATATACAACTTCCAAAAAATGAATAAGCATGGTATGTTCTATCATGGGTGGAAATGGCGAATGTTACAATTGTGTAAAGTGATCACTTAAGCCAACCATAAAAAGACAGGTCATAAGTCCTGTTACACCCAAATGACTTCTATACCTACTTTCCCATAATTAATACAGTTTCGTCTCTGTGAGATATCTATAATATACACTAATTGATCATACATCTTGTTTGTTAGACGTGTCCATGTCAGCCCTATTAAGATTTTCCTTTTACACTCTGACTTCATTTTTCGATGCTACAGTGGTTTAGAGTATGCATTAATGTGAAGTAGTTTCATATATTTTTTAATGGATATATGTTTTTATTTATAAATATTTTTGTATCGCTTAAACTATAAATATATATATCTATATATATATATATATATATATATATATATACTATATAAACTAATATTACTAAAAAATATAAACTATAAAAAAAATACAGGGAAAAAATAATTATATATCTCCTAAATGTATTATATTATCAACAAAAAAAAATATGACAAATTTAAAATGTTATGAAAATATTATAGACTAGAAAATATAATAAACTAGAGAAGAAAAAAGGCGTAAACTCGTAAAAAATCACGGCATAAAATAATTGCACATACTAAGCCGCGCGCTGATGCGCTCATTAGCGGCTAGTCAGTGTTGTTAAAATTCCAGCAAGTTACGGACAGACATCCAAAATCAGTTTTTTTTTTAATATTTATTTCCTTTATTTTCTACATATATACATGTTTTTATATGCCAAACTGCATAGCAGTTTTACGATTGTGTGATGTGATATTATAATATGGCATAAAAAAAACAAATCATACGCAAATAAAAACGTAAACGCTGAAAATAAATATATTGAATGTTCTATAATATCCATATAACACATAAAATTAAAGAGAATCGGTATCTAAACATGAGTGTTACTCAGTACCTACCTACTGAATAAAATATAGTACGTTATTTTCTTTTTTTCTTTACTATTTTAGTTTCATATCCAAATAATGCAATGATAGAATATATTATCGTAAATTATATGTGGGGCTGCATTTAAAAAATGTTTTGAATGCGGTCAATCATCGAGGATAACTAATTTATAATGGACTGAATTTGAGTTTTATAAAAAAAATCCTACAAATTTATATGATATATGATTTTGGATAGGATAGATACATAAAATCTAGAATTCAGTACATTTTAAATTAGTAATCCTCGATGACTGCATTCAAAACTTCATTTTTTGGAATTTGCAGTCTTCACTTTCATGCCCCAAATATATACTATAATACTAAAACAATACATTTCATATATTGTGTAAGTACAATATTCGTTAAAAATAAAACATATTGTTATGTAAGAAGCGCCTCTGATACCTATACGAAAGAACGTGTTGTATTTCTAAGCGGAAAATCACCTAAGCGATTACCACCTCGAAGGGGTTTAGCAGACTTTTCCTGAAAACGTATGATTCCAGCAATAAGACACGGCCGCCAGCCGCTCGCTATGCGGGGAGGCATGCAAGGTCGTGCAGCTGAAGTTGTTTACAGTTGGGGAAACATATATTCAACGAATTCATACACCGCGTTGAAAACCGTCTGGAAAAACTTATGTTTTCCAAGCGATGCATTTTGTTAGCGTTCTTTATTTTAAGAGGATTTTAAACGTGAATTTCAAATTTAACCATTTTTTCAGATCAGTTCTGGGAAATTATTAGTAACGAGTCATTGTAATAGCTGAAAACATATTTATTATATAATGATTACTTATACTATGTAATATAATATCAATATAATATAATATAATGTATAATGTTTAACATCTTGTCTCAGTAATGCTTCGTTTGTTTCTCAGTTACGATCAGAAATGACTTGTCAAAACTGCTGTTTCTACAACAAATGATTCAAAAGATAAAAAAATGTCAAAATAACAAATTTATTCATACTTCCTTACAACCCCTTCAAATCGTGTGAAAATCATATCATACTCTCTCTGAAAGATCTCTGCTTACAACAGTTTGGACAAGTCGGTAAGAAGTCTACGGCTTCTTACGAACCCAGCGTAAATGCATGTTTCACATAAAAAAATTCAAAATAGTTCATTTATTCATACTTACTCAGAAAACCTTAAAATAGTGAAAAAAAAATTGGCCAAAAATTGGCTAGATACCATTATACATGTAAATATATATCGCATAAAATAATCTTATATTAAAAAGTACATACACACTTTTTTCCTAAAGAGTAACTATGCAAATTTAAGGTTATGATCGATCAAATGGAATAGAATAGGTATGATGACAGTATTAAAGAATTAAAGAATAAGTGACATTTGAGAAGAAAATATTTTGAAAGGATTCTAAAAAATGATCCAGTTTTAATATACACATTGAGATTTATAAGATTTTCAATAAAATAAATGTACAAAATTCTGCATTCGGCTATTTTAACTGAAACACCGACCAGAGCGAATGACGTCACGCCTCAGTACTGTCTATGTATATCTTGAACTGTTGTCATAGACACAATGCGATGTTTACTTAGGCTTGACGTCACATAGACACCATGATACCTTCAGGTGTTTTTGCGCGAAATTAAAAATAGGTAAATAAAAATCCAATTATTTGCGTAAATCTTAGTTTATAACTAAAATAATGTTATTTTCGGTAATAGTAGACGTGTACCTACATTATAGAAGGTTATTTCAAAATCTGTCATCATACCTTTTGTGTACAGAAAACAATTATGTAAGGTTTTTCAGACTAGATATGAGTCGAGAATGTTGTAACACTGAAAAGCATCAATATTCATAAAGTTCAAGCGACTTCAAATTTTTTTCAAAAACATTTATTACTTAATTAAAATTTTACTTATTAAAAGCTATTTTTGTTCATTGAAGTTTATCGAGCTGAAGTGCTAATTTTTCCTTTATATACACTTTGTTTTATTTCCTCAGTTCTCTTTCCCTACCTTTCATGAAACTGTATCGTATTTATTTTACTGCCTGTCATCTCATTATAATCCATATTTTATATCATACACAATTTTATTTTTCTTTTGTTTTGATTAATTTTCACCTTGTGTACTGTATTTTGTTTTGCTGCTTTACATGTATACCGTATTTCTTATATCACTGCATTCCATATATATATTTCATTGTATTCATCTAATAAATTATTTCCTCATCATTGTAACTAGCATAGAGACAGTGAAAAGGTTTTGTGTGGTCGCCTCACCGCGACACCCATACTCACTCAATTGTCGGCGGCGTAGCTAGGATGACCGCTTTAGCATTAAAATAATGCCGAACCGGGAGGCGAAAGTGCAAGGCCCATATGGAAGTAATTGCTTATAAAAAGACCTTGGGTATGCGATGGGTCGCTCTTCACTGGAGGGTTAAGTTAGTATAAAATGGTTACTCAACTATTTATTGATGGTTAAAAGATTTTAGTAGAGTGTGGTTACATTCCGGGGGTTAACAAACTTACATACTTAGATAGGTTAAGACCTCTCCTTACCTGTCGGATCGAATTTCGAGTGATTTAGGTACTATGAACCTGTATATTGAGCGCAAACCGTAACGTAAATCATTTTCGCCCCAATATTTAGCTTTATGTACGTGCGAACATTCAATTTTATTAGTTAAATAAAATTTAGTAGGTACACGTACTTTAAAGATTTTCACAATGATTTGTACCGTGAATAATTATAAGTAGGTAGTAGGTACTAGGTACTAGAATAATTATAAGTAGGTAGTAGGTACTACTCTTAGGAAAATTCTAGAATAAAATAATTCCATTTATTGATTTCTGAGTTCTAACTAAATGTTTTTCATTAACATCTCACTGAGACGAGGCTATTTATATGAGAAATTTGTAAGGAAATCTTTTTCAACGATGGCCCAGGGCTTACAACCTGTATGAGCTGGAATAATTTATCACTTTCACCAGTTCCATCGTGAGAACAGCCACACATCGATTTTTTTTAAAGTTATATGTATTTTGTAAATAGGAATCATCCGTATATTTCAAGGGGCTATGCTAGTGACATCTGTTGTCATTAGCATAGCCCCTTGAAACAGTACGCATAGTTTTCCTAATGACACTTCTGTATGTTTTTTATTTTTTGCATACGTGTTTCTTATATAAATAGCTTCGTCTCTGTGAGAATTCCATAATATATCTTAATTAAATGTTTTTCCATTAAAATAACACAACAACATGAGAGTTTAAAACCAACATTTTATAAAACTTTATAAAATAAAACAGCGAATGGAAGCCCACCGCATTCGCGGGGTCGTTTTGGTCCTCATATATCGACCCTAGTCATACGTCGCCAGGTTGAAAATTTTTTCCTCTAAAAAGCACTCTCCGTGTCACATCATATAAAGGGCGATGGCCTACAAAAATCCGCTCGTACTTCTCACAATGTACTTCTCCCATACCGAAATAAACAGAAAGGAGTCTTAAATGATAAGAATATTTTTTTTTACATAACTATATTATGCAGGAAACTTCGAGACCATTGGGTCTTTATAAACAGGTGACGGCACTGCATCGAACACACAGTTGTTTGACAGCGAAGAAAGAACATAGAAGTGAATCGGTGATCCGTTGCACGTTATATCAAAAAGTGAAATAAATTATGAGAGTACCTACCGGTCGTTTGATAAAAAAAAAATGTGATCATAGACGTGCGAATATTCTGATAGAGTGTCCAACAGACAAGTGGAAGTCTCTCAATACTGACAATTAATGCAAGTTTCATGATGGCGATTACAATCAAGTTTTGTTAAGAAAATTTGCATATAAAGTAAAACTGTAATTAATCTCCATTTGTCACCCACCACCGCGACCCAGTGTCAAAATAATTTTGAAGTGCGATTATGTATTGATTTTGGTGCATATCGAGCTCTTGCTTAAAGTGGGAAAATAATGAAAATAAGAAGAATTTTTACATGGGTTCAAATCGGGAGATAAAGCAGCAAAAACTTCTCGTAATCCAAATAGTGCTTTATGTCGTGAGTAATGTTAAGAATTATAGGGTGCAATGGAGGTTCAAAAAATGTTGTGCTTGAGACGAGAGCCTTCAAGATGACGAAGGTCATGGGCGTCGTTTTTAATTTATTCATAACGACCAATTAAATGTGTTAGTTGAATCGTAATCAGGCATAATTCAAAAAAAAGTCAGGTATTTAACTATATCTTAAAAATATATTAATATAAACCTCTTTAAGAAAGATACTGTCGTGGGCGAAAGATAAATGAAATAATAAGTTAATAAAAGTTGCAATAGAACACGAACTTAACTGGTGATCGGACTGATTTCACACTCTTTTCTTGATTATTTTTCACTTATGTAGAACACTTTATAAATGGTCTTCTAAAATATTCATACATCTATGATCGTACTTATTCTTTTCTATGGAATCGCCGAACTGTCACAATAAACTGACTGCGTGGAGGTTATGCTGGCCCTCGTAGTGCAATGGGCAGGCTCGATTCCCGATGAGGTCACAATACATGTCTGATTTACTCAAGCCTGGAGTGTTTTTTAACGTGTTCTGCTACAGTAATTTGGCTCCATGGCCTAATGTATCTTAGCAAAAAAAAATTTCTTGAAAATAAATACTTTACATAGAAAATATTTTTTACGAACGTTCTGGTATGATGTTGTATATTTTAAATATTTCTAGTTATTTCTATTATACCTGAACTACGTGCAGCCGTGTAGTTACTTGATGCCTTATACAAAACTCGCCAAATTTCACCTTCATTTATTTACTAAGACATTTATTATTTACAACCAAATTAATTAATCAATTAGAAAGACATACAGAAAAATCTAATTCACGAAAAAATATTTGGCTGCTACCGGGATTCGAACCCGGGCCACCTCCTTTCCGGGGCCGGTGATCTAACCGCTAAGCTATAGGAGTCTTGTATATTTCCGTGAATATATCGGCCTTATATGTCATTCTCACTTTATTAATTGATTATGAACACCAGCCCAGGAAAGGACGTGGCCCGGGTTCGTATCTCGGTAGTAGCCAAATATTTTTCGTGAATTAAATTTTTCTGTATGTCTTTCTAATTGATTAATTAATTTGGTTTTAAAAATTTCACAGAACTTTGTTCTAAAAAATTACAACTTCACAAATATGAATGTGTTCTTGAATATATTTATTATTTACAGTCAAAACCAACCATCAATTTAATAACAATGTTCCTCAAAAAAATATTCCCTCATTTAGCCAAATATGCGTCTTAGATGTTGAATCCTATCCACTTTGAGCTTTTATTTTTTCAATATCACTTTTCTTTTCCCTGTAATTTATCATACTTAAGTTATTATTCAGTCTAGACTTTTTTCGTGCTCTGAAAGATGATTCATATTTGTCTTGTTACGAAATATTTCATAACATCGAATTCGATAAGTCGGCTTCACCGGGTCGTAAATCGAATCACGCGAAATCATTTCAAGATTTGAAAATATTCACGAAATAAAAATACCAGAAGAAGTTTATGAGAGCTCACATGAGGCACGAGGGGTGTAGTCGAGTCCTCGCGCTTTGAGTCCGAACAGCCCTCGTGGAAGACTTGAATATTTTTCAAGGGTAAGTCCTGGAGAGGGCTGGAGAGCGTTTACCGCAGTCTGGCGCACGGCCTCCTTTTACCCTGCTACTCCCGGAATACCCAGACGAGTGGAGGAAGGCATGCGCGATATGCTGCGACACGAGTGGATGAGAGAGAAGAACTATCGGAGAACATCTCTGCACAGTATTTTATTTGCAGTCAATTTACGATGGAAAGTGTTATTACAACGTGCGTATACACCGTCAGACGCCTTAAGCATTAAGATAAATTATGCATGTCTCACAGAGACGAAGCTGTTTATATGTGAAACGTATACGGAAGTCTTTTTATAGGATGGCCCATGGATTACGACCTGTATGAGCTTGTATAAGTTATTACTCTACAAAATGCAACGTTCACCAATTCCATCGTGAGAATTTAGTATTTCCAACATAAGATTATATTTATATAAAAACATTATCAAATTATCAAAAAGTTATATATACCTACCTATATTCCAAATCTGAAAACCTTTAATTTATTTCAAGTGACTATACTAAAGACATCTGTAGTCTATTCCCATAAACTAGTATATAGTATATACATAAATTTCGCAGTTGATAATGATACCAATACAGTTTAAAGTAGAGTATTATATATTCATATATACATTTATTCTTATAAATGTACGAGTATATATAATATTCTTTCAAATTATTTAATATATACATACCTGTACTAGAATACGACTGAAAATCATTATTTTATTTTTTAAACTCCTTTCGTACACCAACATTTCGTCTCTGTGAGACTATAATTTATCTCAAATAATTATTAAAATTTATTTTATTAATTCTGGGGACAAAAGGCAGTAACTGTATTTTCAGAAGATACCTACATGTAACTTACCTACCATTATTTGAGAATTCAGAAATTTCAGAATTTTATGTGTAGAGTTTTCGTTTGTTTTCAACCCAGTCGCATCTTCGATTTCTCAGGCCTGTATTTTAGATATTGCAGAGTCCGTAATTAGGGATACCGTTACTGGCATCATTAGTATGTTACAAAATCGTATCAGAAATTTTAGATATCAATGGAAAAATAGTCCTGAAAATTTCGGTCCGAATATCATCCCAAATATTATATAAATAATGTTTCTAATTTGAAAAATTTTAGGTTCTAATTTGAAATAAAGTGCTTACCAAAAAACATTTTTTTTTGTGTATTGATAAAATTGTTTAATATTGGTTCCGTTTAATATAATGAAAGGTTCGGAAGGCGTGCAGATTAACCTAATGACCTATTATACATTCTCTTGGCATAGACTTATTCGCAGACATAAAATATATTCTTAAGCAAAAACACACCGAAATACATACATACACACACAAACGCACGCACACACACATACACACACACAAACACACACACATTTATATATACACACTAATTTTATAGATGGTATTGTAAGCGTAACATTTTTCAGTACAAAAAAATGTATCTATACCATAACACTGTCACGGATTCGCTGTGGTAGAATCCGAATGAAATATTTTAAGCAAGCAAAAATTTATCTATTAAGTCAATCGACACAAGCTTTATCTGGGTCGCTAGAATGTTCCATTCGTCTCTGGTAATACTTTTCACGCTGTTATCTATCTCACGGATTCTCAGTTCGCTACCTTTTCGTCCGTTTCTATGACTTTCGCCAGTTGTCGAACATGTATGAACTTGATCTTCTCTTGTGATCTACCTGCTTCCAAACTTTTCTAAAATGTAGTCTATTCCTTCAATTATGTGCAGTTTCTCTCGGTTTTAGAATCTCGAGACGTTACTAAAAAAATTTACGTTTCTTGACACAACACTTTAAAAAAATCTGTCCCTACATTATAAAAAAACAATTATGTAAATAAAAAATATTCATAGGAAATCAATGGAATGAAACATTTAGTGATGTAAAAAATTAAATAGTTACTAACAAACCTTTTAGTAAAATAGTGAAATATTAGCAGATTTGAATGTAGAAAATAACACGGTCTCAAAATCAACAGCATGTTTCTCTTTAAGCCAAGCTGTCATGGAATACTCATTGTTCCGCTGTGTAGTCTAGGCAGTGATGAATGTATGTGGTACTTTGTTTTTGTTACTTTGTTAGTTATAAAAAAATAATATAGTCTAATAAATAAAATCATTAGGCACCTACGTAATATAAAACTCAAGAGAAAAAAATAAAAACAGGTCAAATAAAATAAAATGATAAACACTTTTAAGTTCACTAGCTTTGCAATTTCTTAATTTTTTATTTTACTACGACCCAAAATCACCTCTGTTATCCAACCCATCAAAAACTGACTCCGAGATCATAAATATTTAAATTTATTTATTTGAAACAATTGTACACCAATAACCATACTCTCGACGAAAATAAATCTTCCATGTGCAGGGTGGATACGGCATTGATTGGACGCTTTTCATTTATTGTTTTTTTCCAGACGTGGTATTTCGCGAAATTGCGTGTTTATCGCCAGAATCTCTGACATAAACCACTCGGCGCTTCTGTAACGGAGCTTAATTCAAAAACATTTTTTATCGCTTTCAGCGGGGGGCGGGGGGGTGCATCTCTGTGTACTGTGTAATGCAACACCGGCACATATCGATGGAAACGCCACTCAAGTGAGAGGCAAATTTGTGCCGGGTCTAGACAGCACGAGTAGACTTACAGGGGGGCTTGATTAATACCCCCCCCGGCGGGTGCCACCGCGACCCCTTGACCCGAGGGTGGAACTAACAGCGAGGAAAAAAGTCTTGGCGGTTTTGGAGGGGTGAAAAAACGAATGACAAGTGAGGAGAGAGCCGTCGATGACGCTACCGAAAATCGCGTTCGCTGACATTTTTCAACCGGTTCGTTTTCAGTTAGTTGATTTTTAAATTATTATTCTTGTCGATGGTTCTTGTCGGGGTGTTTGGAAGATTGACATGATAAGTAATGAAGATAAATCACGAACCAAATAAAACAGAATTTTAATAATTAATCAAACATTTTTAAAATAATACTTTTTAGAAATAAGGTATGTGGGATATTAAAGCAAAGGCAGCAATATTCTAAAAAAAATGCAGTCATCGAGGATTATTAATTTATAATATACTAAATTCTAGATTTTATAAGAAATACAGCCTATAAATTTATAGGGATCATGATTATGGAAGACTTAGATACGAAAAATCTAGAAATCAGTACATTTTAAATTACATAGTAATCCTCGGTGACTTCATTTGCTACCTTGATATTGCTGCCTTTGATTTCATACCCCACATATGACATATTACAATATACAACATATAAAATATTATAAATCCATTTACAATAAACTTATTATCAATATGCAATATATAAAATATTATGAATCCATTTACAATAAACTTATTAACAATAAACAACATATAAAATATTATAAATCCATTTAAAATAAACTTATTAGCGCATTAATTTTTTAAAAAATATTTTTGATGGTATTTATAGCGTTCACTTTTTGGTTGGACATAATTGTTAATTTCAAAAAACTAGCACACTTTGTTTGCAAACGGTTTCGATACTACTGTTCCTTCGTGCAAATGGACACTTAATGACGTTATTATTTGTCTGTTCTGACAAAGATACAGTGATATCGTGTTTTATATATAATTTATTTTAATTATTTGAAATAAAGAGTAAATTTTTCTCCTTTAAAAATGAAGCTTGGCACTCACAAAACAAATGTGAAAAAAGCGTTAGTTATGTAGAAAATAAAAAAATTACAATTTAAAAAGGAACAACAATTTTATCGGGAAGTCTGGGATCCTCAATGAAAGTTCAGAATGTTCTTGAAGGTTTATTTGTTTCATATAAAATACAACGATATCCCCCGCATGGCGCATCTTCCTTATACATTGGAAAAAAGTCGAAAAACCTACCATCCATCAGAATCTAGGGCTTTTTTATATGTTTATTTATTTATCTATTTAATATTAACGCCCTTCAGGGCTTTTACTAAAAAGAAGGTAAAGTATGTATAAAGTAACATTAAATGAATGAATACTTCAAACATCTATAAATTGTTACATAGTAAATGCCCAAGAAATACAAAAGTGAAAAAATAAAGATATAAAGTAGAAAGCAAGTATACACATAGCAATAACAGTATTTTAAAGAAAGCATAATAAAGGTAATAAAATACACAAAATAAATATATAAAGTAAAATAATTAAGTAATAGCACAAGTTTAAAAAAGCATTATATAATATTTTTTTACATAACAGTTAGTTATATAACCCCAACAACAATTATTCCGACATACACTCAATTAACACTTAAGTCCAATCTGACGAATACTAGTAATCTTTCAATAGACCTTTTACAATATGTTGGAATATTATAAAGATGGTGGCAAAAACAGCACGTTGCTCGTATGTTGTGCTAGTCTAAGAAGACATAAGATTGTTCCGTTTATTAAGTTGTGTTAAAAGAGAAAGAAAGTCCGTCACTATTCATCTGATCTCTAGTTTATCGAGAAAGCTGAAAGATTTCAGAATGTAATTAATATGACTTTTAGAAGAATTAATCAAATCAATTCTTTTAAAAGCCATTGCATGATTGTCGCCTCAAACATGAAAAAAAACGCGGAATGAAATTTAGAAACAAGGCGTGAAAGTTAAAACTATGATTTTGGCTTTCTTCTCCTTCATTTTACCAATTAATTAACGAATTAATTACATCGACATCTCGCTCAAATAAAAAATGTAAATATAAGTATTTCTTGTTAATTTAAATTAATGTATTCCGTAATACATAATGTTAGTATGGGAACTAAAGTACACTCTTTTTAATGACATAATATACTTTGTATAAATATATTTTTTGTGTATGAATATGAATCAAACCTATTTGAAATCTTTCACTTTTGTCTAAATTACATGTACCATATGCAAATACTACTAAAATTATATGACATTAAATAAGATTACTCTAGATCGTTCACTCACTATTTCAATATAAAATAGCACACAACATTTTGCGAGTTCATTTGATGTAAGCAAGCATACGTATGTGGAAATCTACTTTTGTGAAACCTAAAATGAATACTAGCAAAACGGATTAGCGTCGTACGAGTGCATATGCCAAAATGTCCCGAATGTTACTAATTGGACAGTAAACCAAGCTGTGGAAAAATAATCACGCCAGACTAAACAGACAGGAGTGGTTGAGTGTGTTTTGTCTTAATATGATCTAAGCAAATTTCGATTTCTCGCTATTTGGCCAAGATCCAGGAAGATTACTGTTTGCTAACGATCGCTCTGTTTGATATTTCTCAGTCTGTTGTTGCTGGAAGAGTGTAAAATGGCATAGTTTATTATTTGGGTTTCAAATGAAATAACAAAAAATTGAAAATTTATGAATTCAGTGATCACAGGTTCGAGTCTCATTTCTTTCCGAGTAGTTTCTATTTTCAATAGCGTAAGCTTCTTGCTTAGTTTTCAAATATTAAGAATTTTGTTGGGACACAGATATTGTGTACTCTATTTTTTACTCCCTTTATATTAACTCGTGGCGTCTGCTTGCTTGCCGTCAACAAAAACTTTGGATCAAGTTTTGACCCTTTTCCGTGATCCAATCGAGCTGAAACTTGGCAAGTAGACTCATGGTGACGATCAAGAAGATCTATTAAATTTTCTTTAAAAAAAATAATTATAGTATAATTTCGGATTTTTAAAAATTTTATTGTTTTTTTCAAATTGGAATCATTAGAAAAGTTTGATTACGGCGGCCTGATAACGTCGCGGAATATTTTCTAATTTTGAATTACTCCGTCGGTATGCATAATAGGTACTTCACTACGAATGTCGAAAATCTAAATTGACTGACAAATGTTTTTAGAATTTAATCTTCAAAGCATGAAGTATCTTATCAAAGCTCAAAACATCTGACATTTTAGAAATATATTAAATTACTGTAAGGTTAGTGTTATGTTATATGTTTTAATTCGTCTTTAATTATTGTTATATTTTACAAAGAAAGGGAGTATAATAAAAACTTGGTTTTTATGGGTTACTTTTTTTATTTAAAGTTTAATCGAATGAGAAAAGCTTTTTACCAACGCAATTTAAGCAAAAGCAAATAAAGTATGTTTGTATCAATAGAGCATAAAACGAAAATTACTCCATGTAAACATTCTTAATATTCATTACTAGAAAACTTTTTGGTATTGGAATACAATTAACTGTTTCATAGAGAAGTTGATATAATAATAGTTAATAACGTTTTATTATAAATTAATAATATAATAGGACATATTTTATAATTTATTTGTTTTTTAACATCTTCTGTCTTGACTACATTCATACATCTTCTCATGCATGCTCCACCATCCTCCAATATTTGCAGTATCTGACTGTGCCAGGTCTTTCGCGGATGCCCTCTATTAATAATCAGATAAAGATTTCCTGATTATCAATCATATAAATTTCGTTGTCTGTCCGTCTATCTGTCTGTCTGTCCGTCCATCTGTCTGTCTGTCCGTAACTTCGTGTAACGTCCGTAATTATGTTCAAATTCACGGCTAAAAAAAAACATTAAACGGCCAGAAACGGGGCTTGAACCCCGGGCCAGCAAACCCGAACCGGTCGCCTAACGCATGTTGCTACCACCGCCTCTCCGTGGACCGCCAAAAAGCTACTATAAATATATACTAGGGCTTAACAAAGATGCGAATCAATGTTCCGTCACTTTTGACGGGACGCTAGTCAATTAATAAATAAATAATCAGGCAAGTTATTAAATATACTATATATAATGTACATACTGCGGAGTGATCAAAAACAGAAAAGGCCCTTAATCTTATAGAGAAAAGTATAAAAAATAAATTCAGATAAAAAATATTAAATAATCCTTTCCATGTATAAAAATTAAAAATAACAATTAAAGATTACAACAATAAAAATTATATTTTGTCTTTAGAGATTTTTGAGCTGTTTGCCGCGAGTATCCGATCCCTCTAGCCAAAGTTTCGGATCCTTTTGGAAGATACATCATCAGAACTGCTGTCCTAGCATCAGCACCATTAAAAAAATATGCGAAAAAAATATAAAACACTTTAAATTAAGGCCGCTTCAGCAGACCAAAATCCATGTATATTTTTTACAGTTTATTTATGAATTATCCATATAAATTTATATATTATACAGTTCATGCACAGTTTAATCTCCCGAATCTCCAGTTTTTTTTTTACCTTAGACTACACATTTTTACATTATTTTTATATGTATATTTAATGAAAATAAATATTGAGTTACCTATTTAATATAAATAAGTTGAAATTGTCTTTTAAAATATTGAAACAAAAACAAAATTTCTAGGTAGCAGATACAAGATAATACCTATGTACCTACGATTTACATATCTTGTCAAAATCGATTCCTCAATTACTGCTGCAATTAATGTTTCTTTCAGTAGAGCAAATAAAATACACTAGTTAAAATTTAATCAAAGTTCCCTTTCTAATATATAATGAAATTATTAAAAATATGTTTTTACAAAAATTATTATCTTATAAAAATATTTAACAATATATTTTTCTTTATTAATTAATTTCACGAAGGAGTATGCATAAAAATCTGTTGCTTCAACATGTGTTACAGTGTGCTTACAATTTTGATATGCACATGTTCAATTTATTACTGAAAATAAAATATACTGAGAGCGCATTGCATTAAATAACAGAAACACGTGATTTTGTCAGGGGTTAAGATGTATATGGATGATTCATTATTTTTGTTACAATATTTACACGAAATTTAATTAATTTTGACCAAAATTTGTTAAAGGTTAATTTGTTTTTAAAATTGCAAGAAGATGTTTACTAAAATAAAATATTTATTAGTTATCTTTTTATTAATTTTTCATATTTATACAATTCCATATATTGCGAAGTAACTGAAATTAATTTATTGATATTATAGAATAAATCTATGTGTACTCTAATGTAGTTTAATTACACACGAAGCATAGTTTAATTCCATCCATTTTTAAGATTATGAATAATCTCTTATAAGTAGGTGTATGACGATTCTATCGGTAAATAAATCTCAATCATTAATTTTAGATAAAATCACCATTTATTTGTGATGTTTCGATTTTTAAACTAAAATTAGTGTAGGTAAATTAATGAGAAAGAGACACCTGAAGAAAAATCTACCAAAACATATAGTATCACAATAGTAATGTATATTTTGAATAGACAGATTCTTTCAGCGTATTTGAATTTTCAATATTTTTCGTAGAACTCAACCCGTAAAATCGTAACATTACTTGGAAATCGAAAGTGCAAATTAATGTAATTTTTCGTTTAATAAAAGTTCCCAACTAGCAAGTTCTTTTCAAAGGATTTAAGTCTGTTAACTCTAAAATAATTGTAGATTTATTATTGTTTGATTGGTAATGCTATCATCTACTGGCAATTTCTATATAGTATTGGTAATGCTATCATCTACTGGCAATTTCTATATTCACGACCGGGAGATGGCTTCACATTTAGATATTGTATAGATTTTTGCTGTAATCTTTGTCTTATTTAATTAATTTTATGTATAAATCTAATAAATGTTATATTTAAAGTATCACTAGTTTATGAACCTAAGAACCAACTACATAATAAATAATAACAAATTATATAATTTTGTACGATAGTATGCAAATATTGATCATAAATGACGATAATCACAAATGCAATATTATGACAAAGTGCGACAGCACCTGACTTAAATCCTAATCTTGATATCCGAGCAAACGACCCGAGGCGACGTTTAGGAGTCGTAATCGTAGGGGTGATTTACAATATAAATTATATTTAATATGCTCGCGAGTCTGGAGTTGGTGACCCCTGCACCGGCGCAGACGGTATCCATAATACGGTTCTAATCTACCACTAAATAGATAGTTTCTTTGCACAATTTGCAGGGGCAATGAACCTACGCAGCGCGGCCGGGAGATGGCGGCGAGTCCAGGCCCTCCGTAAGTCTGGGCTCAAGATCCGACACTTTATATTTTAGATTGAAATTTCACATTCATTTCGGTTTAACGAAGGAATTTTCCTTGTCGCTGTAGCGGCGTAGATTAAGTTTCGGATGTTTGCGGTTAAATTTAAATGTCTAAGCACTTCAGTGTAGATGCCTTTCACACGGATTTTCATCAACTATTTGTTTTCGGTGTATTACAGAAAACCTAACCACGCTACTCTTGTCCTCATAGTTATCTTGTCTTCATATTGTATCTGATTTTAAAATTTAATTGTTTTCAATGCCATGATAAACGAAAATAATTTGTTTTTATAAAATATTTTAAAATTATAAATATGTAAACTGTGTGCACATTTTTACAATTGATATTGTTTAGATTATATTTATGCAGGATATAATGGAGGAGCCTGTTTTAGCAACGATCTCGGTTTAGTTAGGAAGACAGTAAAAATAATAATATAAATATTAGAAAATTGAAATACATATTGCTTTGTATGGAATAAATATAAAAACTGTACTAGCCGGAAGGCAAATAACGCGATCTGGATCAAAATTCATACATATAACAGTAGTCACACCAAAACCAAGCTATTTTAACAATCTTGAAGGGGTTATATCAAAAATGTAGATAATTTTTCGAATAAAGAATTGACTGTCCTAGGACGAGTTAAGATTAATAAAATATTTTAAAATAGTTATATAAATTTTCTTTTTTTTTGCCTTGATAGTATACGTACATTATAAGGACTCATTATGTTTAAATACTATATATATATATATAAGGTGCCAGGTGTCACTCAAAATAAAAACATCTAATTTTATTAGCCAGAATATGAATTAAGGAATAAATACTTAACTAAATAAATACTTTACTAACTAACTAACTCATTATCATGCCGTGTTTACGCAGGAGTAGGTAAGTAGAGTTGATAGAACACCACATTATTCCATCATGCACACCAATTTTTGCTTCGGCCCCAAATATGTTTGCAAATTTTCTCATGCACGATCTACGGTTGTTGAAGGTGTATTTCGCGGACACCCTCTATTCCCGTTGCCTTCAACACTCACAGCATAATTTTTAAAACCATTTTTTCCTCATTTATGCGTTCTACATGAACAAACCATCTCTGCGATCCTTTTTTTATTCTATCTACCTTGCGACATCTAGCATTCATATGTTCAGATTGGTTCATTCCTCACCAAATGACCAAATATTTTCCACACGTTCGCCCTAGCGACCACATTTCCACCGCATTCAGTGCACTTTCATTTGTTTTTTGCCAATTATTGGCTTCACTCCATCCATTGGAGTTGGCACTAAATACAATTTTATGATTCACTTTAGTTGTCATTGATATAGTATGGATGCAGGATTAACGGGAGTGCGTTTTAAGTTTTAACAAGTTATAAAGCTAAACGCATGCTATCAGTCGAACGGACGAGAAAGGAATGGCTCTTAAACGTGAGCGGAAGGTACCTGAGTCCGCTCAAGCGCTCCGTTCGGGATAACCGTATATTCGAAAATCGACTAGCGAGAAGGCGTCAAAGCTTCGTTTGATATTCAAGTAACAAACATTCAATTACATCATAATAAAAAATAAATGAAATGAATTAATTATTCAAAGAGAACCATATAACTATCAAATATTGACGACTTATTAAGTCGCTGGAATAGTGAAATTGTTAACACGTGTGCGCGAAACACAGAGGTCCATGGTTCGAATCCAGGTTTAATTTTTCAGTTTTAGTATTTGATATTTGTGTGTTTTTTTTTATTTCATTTATTTATTTCGTATTATATATATATATATATTATAATATATATATACATTATATAGGACTAAGTTATGCGCATATTTTACATATTGTTTTACCTTTTTGCACAGTATTAAAATAAATGCATCCTTCATTTTTCATTGCCTGAGAATTTATTGATGGGAAGTATAATGAGTCTGGTGCACTAACAGATCTAATCAGAATTGCAGACGGCCTTAATCAAATCATTAGACTGTTACGATAATTGGACGCTCAATTACAATTACGGATTAAATTATTTCCAGATTTAAATAAATATAAATGCAGATAAGCTGTCATATCCAATTTAAGCGATCATTTGGCATTTGATGATATCTCATGCTTGATATTACACAGCAGAGGTAATTTATTAAGGCTGCAAATAATCCCGATTTTAAAAGATGTGGTTTTGTAACAACGTTTGAGTTAAAAAAAAATTCTACCAATTTTTCCGTGATCTTTAACACTCTAAGTAAACAGACAAGAAATTTATTTTGTCCACCAGTAGATTTCACCGCTCATTTTTTCTTGTTGTTGTTCAAAATATGGCGTCCTGTCTGGTTATAAGACAGTTAATTAGATGTTTCAAAGTTGCATATCTCATAATGGCAATGACATACAGGTAATTGGCTGGTCCGAAGAAGGAAGATCCTTCTAAAGTAAAAGGACGATAATCGTGATTTTTTAATTAAAAAATCTTACAAAACTACATATATGCAATTTGATGTAAACTACATACATTATATTATATTATTCGCATTTCCACTCACCTTCCATACGAAAGCAATCAAATTTTCACAAAATTCGTTGTTTTATTTCTTTAATAATATTTTTTTCCATTTTTTTTGTCCAGCTTCACATTTTAATCTATCTTAGCTTCATTTATATTTCTTTAAAGGTCCGTATGTACTGGTGTTTTTATATATCATATAATATTTTACTAATATTATATGATATATAATAAATATATCATATAATATTTTACACATAATATTTTACTATAATAATATGTGTAAAATATTTTACACATTTTAAATAGGTTGCAGGCCAGTCCTCATATACTTTTTGATTTTTATTTGTGGTAATTTTAATTAATCTTATTTATAAGTATTTTATTTTATCTAAATATGTTCGAAACGTCAGTCCGTAACGTTATGCAAAATGCTGCTGAGGTGTTTTTGAGATAAATTTAAAAACCTTTCACTAATCAAGGAATTTTTTGTGAAACCTTTCAAACTTACATCTCATTGGAAATAAGTATTTAAAAATAATTGTTATTTTCAGTTTTCTTTTTATGCACGTTTATGAATAAATACTCAACTCTTAAATATGGATATTGCTGTGTTTGTTACCAAATGGCGGACATTGCTGCTTTTTCTATTTACATTTTTTTTTAAAATAGAGATGTGAACATGGAATACGTGTCACATCAATATTCTTAATATTTTCAAACTAAGCTAAATGATTGTTTATTTATTTTATTTGTTTACGCCCATTATTTATTTATTTATTTATTTTATGTTATTAAAATAGGACTAACTTGCTAGTCTGGAATGAAGTTCGAACCCGCAACCTTTGGATCACGAGGCGAGTATCCTAACTACAAGGCCAACATAATTGGATATTGTTATCTTTTCTATGATGTTTTGTCTAAAATTGATATCCATATGTACCTATATATGTATATAAGTATGAAGCAGCTATTTTGTCACATCATGATTGATCGAAGTGGATATTGCTGCCTTTGCTTTTTACATGCGAATTTGATTGTCACTTTTTCAATAGTGATTTGAAAACACGATTTCGGAAAGCATATAGATGTATTTCCTATAAAATCTTGAATTCGATAAATTCGAAATAAGTAATCCTCAGTAGATGTATTTAAATATATTTTTTAATTTTTTAGATATTACTGCCTTTTCGTTTATATCTCTCAAATAACTCTCTAGTAACTATTTCTTTAATTCCCCACTGCAAAGGCTTCCTAGACTAGCAAACAGATACGAGCAACTGTACGTCTTTGCCAATAACTGTGTATTATTCAAACATATATTTAAAGGTATATTGAAAGATTACTAGTATTTGTCGAATTGGACTTAAATAATTGATTTGTATTTGTATGTATATGTATGTATATTTTTTATTGTACTATGACTTTCAAAGCTTGTGCTTTATCTTTTCACTCTACATTATTTTATTTTTTTTGTTTTTAAATTTCTATAATATGATGTTTTTCTTATGCTACTGCTTTTTATATACTTGCTTTTTACTTTATATTATATTTATATTTATATATTTGTATCCGTATTTAAAGTATTTGCTATCCACTTTATGTCACTATTAGGCTTACATGTTATTATTATTTTTTCTTTAAACTATATATTCTATCAATGTACACTCTATCTGTTGTGAAAGCCCTATAGGACGTTAATAAATAAATAAATAAATAATCCCAAAGATATTTGAATAAATTTATCCATTCCAATTATAATAATTTGCTGTCTATCCGTCCGTCCGTCCATCGTAACTTCGTGTAGGTAGCGTCCGTAAAATCTTTACAGTTAATAATTATATTATCTTTTTTCCCTTTTATTATTATTTTTTATATATAAATAAATAAATACTCACTCCTTAGGAACCGACATGTAAAAGTACCGTCATTTTCGACGGGTTACAGCTAGTTTTATATTAAATCTGGAATATCTTTACACAAATATGACGCGCTAAGAATAGCCGAATTACTTTGATTACAAAGGGTACGAGGCCAAGCACGTTAGGCATAAACACACCGCGCTGGTTATTCCTTATTTAAAGGTACCGACATTTTTGACGGGTTACAGCTAGTTTTATATTAAATCTGGAATATCTTTACACAAATATGACGCGCTAAGAATAGCCGAATTAATTTGATTACAAAGGGTACGAGGCCAAGCACGTTAGGCATAAACACACCGCGCTGGTTATTCCTTATTTAAAGGTACCGACATTTTTGACGGGTTACAGCTAGTTTTATATTAAATCTGGAATATCTTTACACAAATATGACGTGCTAAGAATAGCCGAATTAATTTGATTACAAAGGGTACGAGGCCAAGCACGTTAGGCATAAACACACCGCGCTGGTTATTCCTTATTTAAAGGTACCGACATTTTTGACGGGTTACAGCTAGTTTTATATTAAATCTGGAATATCTTTACACAAATATGACGCGCTAAGAATAGCCGAATTAATTTGATTACAAAGGGTACGAGGCCAAGCACGTTAGGCATAAACACACCGCGCTGGTTATTCCTTATTTAAAGGTACCGACATTTTTGACGGGTTACAGCTAGTTTTTTATTAAATCTGGAATATCTTTACACAAATATGACGCGCTAAGAATAGCCGAATTACTTTGATTACAAAGGGTACGAGGACAAGCACGTTAGGCATAAACACACCGCGCTGGTTATTCCTTATTTAAAGATACCGACATTTTTGAAGGGTTACAGCTAGTTTTATATTAAATCTGGAATATCTTTACACAAATATGACGCGCTAAGAATAGCCGAATTACTTTGATTACAAAGGGTACGAGGCCAAGCACGTTAGGCATAAACACACCGCGCTGGTTATTCCTTATTTAAAGGTACCGACATTTTTGACGGGTTACATCTAGTTTTATATTAAATCTGGAATATCTTTACACAAATATGACGCGCTAAGAATAGCCGAATTAATTTGATTACAAAGGGTACAAGGCCGAGCACGTTAGGCATAAACACACCACGCTGGTCGGAGTCGCGCTGCACCCATTGTGCGCTGGATCACGTGCCCCCGTAATGGCGCTGCTGAGCGGGAAGCCACGCCGGACAGTCGTCCGGGAAAATGGCGGAAAACCGCTGGGAAACACGTCGACAGTAATCACCGAATACGTACACGTCTGTGGTGAGTGAATATAAATTTGAAAATGAAAAACTTTCCTCAGACGGGCACCGGGTTTTGTGTATTACGGACGAGGGCCTCGAAACGAAACTGGATCCAAACGCGTTGCACAGATGTATAGATAGCCAATATTGTAAAATCCCTTAGAACAGCTGACCCTTAATATTCATCCATGTTAATATTTGTCCATTTTTTTTTATAATCGCGCGAAAAATATATGTTCATGTAGGCGCGTGCAGTGAGAATAGACTTATATTGGGCGATGGAAAATCAGCTCAGTGTGCCGGTACCTGAGTCATATTATATCATAAACCGACTAGATTATTTTTGTTGTATCCGGGTAATTTTGGGTTTGTCGGTTTCATAATTTCACCAACGTAATATTTCATACATTACATGTATTCCGTGTAAATCTATTTAAAAAACGAACAAATTTTTATACTAAAATTTGAAAAAATACAATATAATAACGTATTTGAAATTATTTGCATCATCCAAGTTTTCTATGCAAAACTGAGACTCGTTTCTAAAAAAGCATACATACTCGTATTTTGATTGTGCGGATGAATTCGTCATATTTTAGTTCTTCAGTTTCCATTCTAGTGGTGTTAAGGTTCATGTGATCATCATATTGATTAATAATTTAATTATCTTCGAAAATAATCAAAAATATTATTCCAGCCTTCTTTGATTATTATCCATTAGTAGAAAGCACTTCTCTGCTATCGACACTGGTAATATAGTTATCTGTTTTGAGAAATTTTCTAGCGATTTTTCATCCTTTTAAATTAAACCTACTGAAATTCTCATAGAGTTGTGTAAATTTAAATCATTTATTTTATAAAATACCGAGACTTTTTTATAACATACATTTTGTAAAAAATAGAAATTAAATATTTTCCTGACAGAGTATAATGTTATATTAAAATATGAATTATATGGCAATAGTTATGATAGCTATATTACGAGATATGTGTTTCATTTAATTTTTTTTTTGAAAATATATGGTAACCTAAAAGTCATGCTTCAATGTTTCTACTGCACGCCCCTGTATTCATCCCTCCTGATACGCAACTTATTTGGATACATTCGAAAAATTTTAAACTTAAAAAACTACAACATTGGATATGTTCTAAAAAAAATAGTGCTGATAAATCAGAAAGAAAATCCCTGTTTTTAAAATGTATTTACGATGATTTCTGATATTTGCGAGTAAACATTTTTTTGTTAAGGAATAGAAAGGCTGAATTCAGGGTAGTAAATCTTGCCTTAATTACATCATAAAAAGAAGCGCTTCTTTAAATTTCATTCCGTAAATACTTTGGAAAATTTTAATTATTTTACAATGTTTTATAAAAAAATCGATATCATTACTAGCGATTATAGTAACTAATTAAATCAATAGCTTAATCAAATTATTTTATTCATCTAAGGCTTATCAACAAATCTAATAGCGATAGAGAGTAAATTCCCTAAACTCTATTTGACTCCCTAATTAAATAATTTGTTCAAAATGGTGAACATGACATTAATCAGTGAAATGCCTTTATAAAACCTTTTTTATACCCAGGTGAAAATCATCCAACAAAAATATAAGGATAATAATATTATTGATAGGTAAGGCACTTATTTTGTGGGGCACATAATGATTTTAATTTAATCTTAATTAAGCTTTGTAATACACGTACGTTGAGTTATATTTATCACTACTCTAGTTTCGAGAAGAGCAGTTCTTCTCATCATCAAGTATAATCAAAAACTAACATTAATTCAAAATTTTATCAATCGATTCAACAATGGTAGCGGGTCACACAGTGGGAAGAAATTTTTGGTCATTAGGGTAACTAATTTAGGATCGGAGACGTGATGTGGAATGTGATGTTATTAATAAGTGTTTTCTCAGAATTTAAGCACTTTCAACGGTTCTCAAATTGTTCATTATCAATCATTTTGTAAAACCGAGTAGAGTAGTTTTAATTTGACTATAGAAAAAACTCATGAAGATATAAAACTAACCACTAGAAAACTATTGAATTTTTTAAACAGGTATATTCTTTATGTAGATACGTTTTGGTAAATTTTTTTGAAAATTCACTAATCTTTCTACTTCGATTGCCTGCTTTAAAAAAAAGTGTACTGTATTTAATATTGCACAATATGTGTTAGACTCTATACTTAATTTTTTATGGTCTAAAATCCTTTATAAAAAATGTGCAATAAAAGTGAATATAAAAATACTATTAACATTCTCAGTTAAGTATCGGAAAAAATAGCATTAGAAAAAACATATTTTCAGACATTTATGATTATCACCTTTTGTAAATTCTGAGTAACGCAGAATTTAATAAAAGTCGGTTTATTTAATAGTAAAAATAAAACAATAATTCCCGCTTAAATACCCGGAACGCCCGTAAGCCAGGCGTTTTCATCCGATATAAAAAGAGGGATTTTGATCTCGCAAATGCTACGTACCGACCTACCAATAAAAAGCAGTATTTTGGTGAGCTTTAAAATACAATAAAACAATTTTTATTGTGACGATAAAAGTTTATGCCTTCATATAGAAGGGATTTAAAAAACTAGATTCGACGGAGAACGATGTTTGGGAGAGAAAAAAATGCGACAGTGAAATCATCTCATTGACAGAATTTCGTATTTATCCCCGAAAATATCTTAAATACAATATGTGCTCTCATTTGCTAGGCTTTAAATTTTTTTTTGTAATTAACGAAAAAAAAAAAGAAATTTCTAATAAAATAAACTATGTTTTTGTATGTACAAACTAAATTACCGATGTGAGCTGTAAATTAGGAGTACAGTATGCAAAAATATTGAATTGATTTAAAAAAATATATTTTTGAAAGATTTTTACTACTGCGTGAACAATAACAACCATTTAGTAAAATGAACATGAAGTAACTACCAAAATAATTAATTATTTAAAAAATCACAATAATTTTAATTATATGCAATTTTTTTATATTAATTTAAGTTTATTTATAAGTTTTTCCATTTGATAGGCTTTTAATTTTTTTGTAATGAAAGATGTAATATGGAAAATATTTAAAATAAAATATCCCATACTTTCGTATTTACAAACTGAATTACTGATGTGAGTTATAAATTTAGAAATACAGTAGGTAGGGACGGCACGTATGAAAAAATATAACAAAAATTGGCATTTTTAAAAAAAGATTTTAATTACTGCGTGAACAAAAATAACCATAAAGTAACTGCTAAATTGATTAATGATTAAAAATCATCACAATTTCAACAAAGTGCAATATAAAAAAAAATCTGTTTAATATATTAATTTTTCAACGACATCTATCGTACAGGATTTTTGTAGTTAATAATTATAGATTTAGTTTCTTCTAATCAGATGATAAATGTTTTTTTTTTAAATTCGGTTGGCTTATAATTAAACTACATAGATGGTTAAATGTATAATTTTATTGAAATATGTCTAAACGCATAAATAATATATAAGGTATATTATAGATATCTCATAGAGACGAAACTATGTATGGGAGTCTTTTTGGATGTTCATTGGGCTAACGATCTATATGGGCTGGCTTAGTTAAGTGATCACTTTACACAATGCTACGTTCACCAATTTCAACCATGATACCACATTTATATATATATATATTTTTTAAATTGTGTGTGTTTAAATTGCACGCCTTGTTTTCCGGGGTAAATGATCCCCCGAGGATAAAATCCAGTATGATGTTCTTGAAAATTTTGTATATACTCAAAATATTCTGGAAATAATTTACACATACGTCGTACTTATTAAACTTTCCTACAAGGCTTGTGAAAGAAATTTTGTAATGTTTGTAAAGTTTGGATAGGTATTTTTCCAATCATTTTATTTAAAAAGGATTATTTTTTGATCTTTGATAGCTGAAATCGAAAAATTAAAATACCTCAGTAAAAAAGACTCTAAAATCAAGATGACATAGATTATTACATGGCTGCAAGAGGGAGTCGAACCCTCAAATGTTTGTCAATGAAGGGGTCCTATCAACATTTCCATACAGATTCGTATTACAGTCCCTTGGGGTTGGATGTGCATTGTGCGCCCCACAGTGATAAATTTTAATTTTAGTTTAAAAAATTCAATTTATTAATACGGTTCGGAGAATTTTATTAAAAATAATATTACAAAACAATAATCAAATTCTTTTTTTAAATTAGTATAGGGTGTTACAGGATAAGTAAAACGATGAAATATCATTTAAATATTTTATATCAAGTATTAAAATTTCATTGCTTGAAGGGGTTACACCCACCTTGACACTATTTAAAAAAAAATTCTCATAATTCAAATCAGTTATTACTCAATCGAAAATTATAAAAATTGGCTGAGTTAAAGCAGTTTGAAGCTAGCGTAGTAGGTGACATTTTTAACGAATATCAAAACTGTTTTGCTTTTTTCGTGAAATTCCCTTTTGTGGAGAAAACATCTAAAAAATTGAAAAAAATATATTTGCATCTTACTTATAATCTAAACATCTTACTAATAACATTATCTGCCCTATCACATATATTCCGGAAAAATGCGACTTTTGTTTAATATGAATATTATTTTCAAACTGATCTCATCTCCACAAAAAAAATTTTTTTTGATAAGCTAAGTCTTAAAAATTACATAATTTAATAATAAACTTACTAACTTCACTTTAACCTTGGCGACGTGATAACCTCCGCCAGCTACGCGCGTCACTTTGCGGGCCTGCACATAACTTCGCCATTTTAAAATTTTCAAAATAATTTATTAATGAAAAATATTAAACCAATGTGATTTCGTCAACAATGAGAATAAACAACTAAAACAACTTTTGGCTTCCAATGTATTTTTTGATACCTGAGCGTTAGTGACTCCTTATGTGCCCAAAACATCAGAATGTCAATTTTTCATATATCTAAATAATGTACAAATACTAACAAAATTGCTGTTCATCTGGAAAGTTTGCATAGTAATTATTTAAAATATTTTTATAAATCTAGTCTTTGCAATTATTTTTCAAAACAGTTTTATTCGTTTTTCTCAGAATGTTTTAAACGTCACACAGTCTTTATTATATATACAGCGACGATAAGTTAAATAAAATAATTAAATTTTGGAAAAAATATTGTTCAAATTTCTGGAAAGTTTTAAATAATTTTATGTACCTTGATTTAAAATGATGCTTCTAAAATACGTCTTGTGTAGGTTTTAGATAGATTGTAAATTGATGAATATTAGTATTTTTGTATATATTCGTATTTACGTATCCATTATTTTAAAAGTACTTATTATTAAGTAAGTATTAGGTAAGTATTAATAAATAAATACAAGTAAAAAAAATATTAGAGTCAACCTCTTTTATATGATCTCATGCATTGACTAGAACTCTCGCTGAACTTGGACGGGTAAAAGAAAAACAAAAGCACATGCAATCCCGACACGTGCAAGACTTACACATACCTCCTTTCATCGACTTAACTGACGCTGGAAAATTGGAACAAACGAACAGTGGGTTGTACAATACCCCAGAGAGCAATTCAGGCTTAAAGTCTGACATAAGATCGGTAAGAATTGTTTTACTGGCATTCTTATTGATTGCGAAATAATGCTGAATGCACTGAGAAATATTATTATATTATAAAATTATAACAATATAAAAATATATGTTATTAACAATATGTTAAAGAAAAAATAATCGATTTTGTCTGGATTCGATTCCCGGTGAGGTCACAATTAATTTATGCGATTTACTCAAGCCTGGGTGTTTTGTGATGTGTTTAGCTTTTGTAATTGTATCAAGTATGAGATGCAATTACTACACTATTACTATAATTACTGCAATTATTACTACTGTTCTGTTTGCTTTTCACTATTATTTAATTTCTTCATCTACTGATATCGGTTGAAAAAGACTGGGCGTCGAAAACGTCATTATTACTATTAGAATGTGATTAAAATTATTTCATAATAATGAAACATAAAAAAACTGTGTACTCATTATATTGTTAAAATAACAAAAAAAGGAAGTATTAAGAATATACAAGCAAGCAATTATTCATATAATGACAGATTCATCAGTCGTCGACTGTATTGTATCGTGAATAAAAAATTGACCTAGTGAAGTGGGATCAAAAGCTCCCGTATCGGCCCTACACTTTCGTCATTTAGATGAGCATAGATTTAATGCTAAAGCGATTTCCTCGTAACACTGTAGAGGAAGCAAAAACACTCAAGCGTCGCGGCGAGGAAACCACACAAACCACTTCGCTATCTCATTTGGGAAACAAGATATTTTTTTTCAATAATATAGTATAAAAAACAGAAAATAACAAAAACATCATAATAGCTATCAAAATACAACGTTATAATATATGTTATGTTATAAATAATATTATAAAATGAACAAAAAATCCCATCATATAACCAATGAAGGGAAATGCAAATTAAAAGAAAATAAGGCAATTGAGGAAGAGGCTTATCTTCAACTTGCTGAACTGTGCAGATCAAGAACGCTACTGCTTACCCTGTTGGCACCGCTTTCCGAACTGTTGCTGCATAGAAAAGTATAGGAAAATTACTAAGGACATCAGCAGAACAGGAACTCACGATCCTGAGTAACGTGAGAAGATGAAGAAAGAAGAAACAAAACATCAAGACAGAGTGATGAGGTGGTTTTAATTATTAATTCCTTAAATATCCGAAATCTATATTAAGAAGTGTTGTAGAAAAATGAAAAAATTAAGAAATAAATTTGAAGTTTACCTACTTGACGCCATGCAAATAAGGGTCTCGGCAGAAGTAGCCTTTAACCCCCTCACGGCTCCGTGCTCTATCTGCGCGCGAGGCAATCAATAACCCGCCCAGCGCCCACGCCTGGCTCGAGGGTCAACCGAGCAGCGAGTAAACAAGGAATTCCTCTGTATTTTTAAAAATTAATATAAATCTTAGCTCATAACGTTTTTACTATTATATGAATGTTATTAATTAAAAAAATAATAATGAAAATCGTACCTCATAATGTTTTTACTATTATATGAGTGTTATCAATTAACAGATCGGATGCCAGAGCACAGATCTGCGCTTCCTAGACATGTGTGCGAATTCGGAATATTTTACCTGCATTTATGAGTTTTTAAAACTTATCATTGGTTATATCTCAAGTTTTTTAATGAATGAATGAGTTATATTTATCAAGTAACCTCATTTGCTGGTATTTTTTTATATTCGATTTGAGTTACTATAATTGTAGTAAAACGTTTTAGAGAAAATATGTCAGAAACATTTAAAAATAAATGTAAACTTTGAAATTGCATATGTCCATAACTAGTGTTATTAGCTCATTATTACTTCAACGAGTTTGACACACAATTTAAACAGGAGTCTATATGCAAAATTGTATGTACTGGCTCTGTTACATCTTGTTTTGTATATAAAACTCGTAAGTCCGAAAAATGAACTAATTCTAGTGTCTTCCTAATCATACCATTTGAGGATCGCTTCTGTTCCTGTTTCCTTCAACACTCTCTTCAAATACTTCCTTTACTATCCACTCCTCACTCATGCGTTCCACATGGCCAAAATATGTCGTTGACTTTCTTAACTTAGTTATAGAAATCAGTTTTCAAATAAACTACATTAGCTCCCAATTCGTTAATGCTTCAATTTGGTACATAAATTTTCACAAATACACATTTTACATAATCACAATATTCTACTTTTTTTCTTTTGGTAACAAATTCTGGATTCTACTTAGGAAAAAAATTATAATGGGCTTCTAATCTAGATTCGGATGACAAAGAAAAAATTGATGGATATAGGAAAAAAGCGAAAAAAATCTAGCTTTTGAAATCTGGTCTATTTATAAAATATATTTGGAAATTACAGTTATAGAGTCAATTAAAATACAAATCCACCTATCTAATAAAATTAAACTAAAATAGAATTATACGCATACTAGAGGTAGATGACCAAATTTGTTTAACACGGTGAATTAAAAGATTAAAATAAAAATATTTCATATTATTTCTAGAAAAAAGTTAAATCTTATTTTTAGGTTGTAGGATGAGAATATAGAAGACAATATAAGACTTTCTGTATTTGAGAAGAATGTTTGACAGAAGAGGGAAGGCTAAGACAGGTAACGAGAGGAGGTTGACTGCAGGTAATAAGTTGAAAGAATTTCTAATAGAAATATGTCTATCAGGGTAAGATTACCGTTACACAATGGGATTCTGGTACCGACTTGATGTAGGGAAGCAAAGCCTGTAACTGGCAAAAGAGGAACGAAAGTAGATTGAATGCGGTAGAGATAAGATCACATAATATGTATGCAAATCTAATTTATGATATAGTAAGAATGAAGATGTAAGGATAGAATGTAAAACGAATCTTAGCACAGTTGATGAATGAAAAAAGGATCACTCAGATGATTTGGACATGTTGAGCGAATATATGAGGAAAGAATGGTAAGAAAAATATATGACGCAAGTGTTGACGGCACCAGAAAGAGAGGACGACCGCGGAAGATCGCATCATCAGATTAACCAGATGACAGGCAAATACAGATAATGGAGGATAGTCTTGATAGGAGCCTCAACAATCAACGAGCTTGTGTGCGAATATGTATGAATGTGAATGAGTTGTGAGAGATGTGTGTCAGGACAGAAGAGTGGGGCGAACTATCCTCTCTGCCTACCCTCGCAGAGAAACTACGTGTCGGTAGGTGAGTATATAAGGTCACAGTAGTTCATATTTTTTTTTAAATTTTATTTTATTTTATTAGGTCATCTAACGGGAGACACAATCGCTTGGTAAGATTAAATACAAAAAAAAAATAGTTAAATGTCTCCCACAATAATTAAAGGATAACACAAATAGGACATCCATATATAAGTCAATTTGACAATGACAGGTAAAACAACTTTAAAGTTTCATTTAACCGATTGTTCCAATTTTTTTGTAATTTACACAAAACTATAACATTTTGAAGATTTTTTCATAATTAATTTTAGCAAAATATGTACAAGTTAATTGTAAATCAAATTTAACTATCGATTTAGCATGACTACCACGAATAAATGATATTGTCATGATAATTAATGCAGGTATTCTAAATCGAATTTTCTAAAAAAAGGTATCACCGACCTCTAATTGGCTTAGTCCTATGACAATGACTCTATTTGACATTGATTACCAAGTTCGTCTACGCCTCAGCGGAGCCGCCTCAAAAGCCTTTCGGTGGGCTCTTGGGCTTCCCCATGAAAGCCTTTCCATTTTGTGTAAATGCATTGAACTTCTAATTAGGATTATGAGGAAGAGGGGGTGTTTGTGACGAAACGTCTGCTTCCATAGACTTGACATGTAGATTAAGTCAGAGGTTTTAAATTGCTTGGGGTTGTGGTCGATGAAAAAGGAATCATCATGATTAGTTCATAATTGTCAGGGTCGAAGTCTCGTTACTGATGAAGTATAATGTAACACCACGACAGAAAATAATAATGATTTAAAAAATAAAACTATCAAAAACAAATTATGTTAATCAATTTGAAAGATTTACACAAAAAATCTATACACCGAAAAAAATAGGAATAAGAAAAACTTGAAACATATGGAAAATAGTTATGTTATATATTTATGTAGATAAATGAATAATAATTAATTATTCAATTTTCAAAAATAATATTTTTTATCATTATTTATAAATAAATGCACGAAAATAAATTATTTTTATGCATAGGTAGAAACGTACGTCTATGTTTATGTAAAGGGTGTTCTTTTAGAGGTACTGTACTTTAAAATATAAAAATCTTGGTCTGAGCCATGGTATTGGCATGATTTTTTAAATATTGGGTTTATTTTTCGAACGGACTACAATTTTTTTCAGTGACAGTTAATTTGACGGCTGAAATCTGATTTACGCTCAGTTTACTTTGACATTTCACCAAGAATAGACTTACAATGAACATTTACAAATTGTGTTAATTTATTTAGAAAATCGCGGCATCGTAATTTTATTTAAATACTAATGTTGTAAAATTATTTTTCAAATAAACTATATCATGGCCATCACCAAGATTTTTGATGAAATCATTTGAATAAAATTCACCAGAGAAAGAACTGATGATACACCTTGTCTTGCGTGCAGTTATTATGGAACCATTGTTTTGATGGTCTGTAGGTACACGCAAATTCCCATTCAGCAAACAACAAAATGTGTAAGATAAATTAGATTGATTGACTGATTAGAAAAATATATTGAAAAAATTAAAAAAAAATGCATAGGTATATATTGTTAGAATATGGAACATAAGATATATCATTTACACAGTTTTATCAAATCTCAATATTTTTCGTAATCTTAAGTGGTTACTGTAGCAACATTGGTATCGCTATTTCTCCAAGAGAAATGAATCTTGATTCGTTTTTTGGTGGTAGTGAAGTATGTTTCCAATACATATTTTTTTATTCATATTCTTTCCAATTGGTTTAACTTGTTTGTTTTAAATATCATTGAAAAATGTTCCAAATGTTGCAACATCACAAAAAATAAATAAAAAATATTTCTTGAATTTATTCTTAAATTAATTTCTAGATGACATTAATATATATAAATATCTGAATAGTACTGATCGAACATTCTATATTAAATATTATTATTATTCTCTGAATTGGATATCGCGGATGGAAAATGTACGTTTTCAGTTGGCGAAGCAGTCAAACTTCTGCTTTAGAAAAAACAACGGCTTCGGAAAAATAATTTTGCCAAGAAGAACAATCGAGGCAACGAACAACACGTGTTGAATTTTCAGAAGCCCTCCATTTAATTCTTATTTTGATGAATCAGGATTTATTATTACTGGAGTGCCTAACCTGAAGTGACCTCGGGGATGACTCGGGGGTTAGGGGGAGGGAACCGGGAGGGGGTGACCGACAGCTTGCCGGATTACACGAGTGACTCCGCACTTCAAACTAATCCTGGATTTATAACTTTCCACTTGAGTTTCACTTTTTCTTTCTGGACTGTATTACATTAAGTATTATATATTCTTGTATTCAATTCGGCGGTGATTTTTACGAATCGATTATCGAATATAATAGACTAAGGGCCGGTTGTTTCAAGTTGGATTAAAGTGAGCGTTCTTTTAAAGCATATATTTCTACGTTCTCCACCAATCATGATCCGTTTCGTAAAAATCTATGCTTTAATCGACTGCTTACTTTGATCGAACTTGAAACAACCGGGCCTAAGAGCCAGCGAGCGTCAGACATACGTTATAGTATCGAATCTGAAATATTTTCTGTAGATAAACACACAAGTTGGTAAGAAGGTTTGAATGTTATGATATTTGTGTTCGGGGGATTTTGGCAGATAACAGATAATATAGTGTATAATATTTATTTTTTATTTTTTTTAACAAACAGTCCATCAACAAGTCATTAATTTTATTTTATTTTATTTAATTCAATCATCCAACAGGGAGACACAATTGCTTGATAAGATGAAATACAAAAAAATTGTTAAATGTCTTGTCACAATTAAAGGATAACACAAATAGGATAAAATCATAAATAAGTCAATTTGACAATGACAGATAAAACATCATTTAACCGTTTGTTCTAAATTTAGCTTTAACATAGACATGAATGGGCTCGTGATGTATATAATATACATAATCAGGGAGGGGGACGAGTTTCTAGTATCTGCTTCACCATATGACGATACTCTTCATATTTACTATTAAAAATATCTATTGAATTTAAGAGGTAACAAATAATCCTAATAGATGGTCCTAGAGTGACACTTACATATAAGTATGAATATTTTGTGAATATTTAATATATGAATAGTAATATATGTAGATAGTTGCAAAAAAATGAGTAAGTTAAATTAAACATTAAATAGTAGCTTGTTGGTCTAGTGGTTGGACTCTCGCCTCGTGATCCAAAGGTTGCGGGTTCGAATCTCACTCCAGACCAGCAAGTTAGTCCTATTTTCATAGCACAAGTGTTTAGCTTAGTTTGAAAACAGTAAGATTATTCACGTGACACGTATTCCGTGTTCACATCTCTATTAAAAAAAAGTAAACGTAAAAATAACAAACATGATTTTTAAAACGCTTTGAGACAGAACTATACACTTGTTTTGATCATTGCCATACGCTTTTCGCGGATCATTTCTTCCGCCAGTCACTTTGAAGCTCTTTAAATAATAATGATATTTAGTTATAGTAACAAATTTAAATTTTGTATATTTTATTTGGGTCACTATTTAAGAATATTACCTGATACCTTATATTTTAACATTTTACTTATTCATTTTTGTACCTATGTTACCCGTTATTTACCAAAATCCCCCAAACTCAAATATCATAATATCCAAACATTCGTCCCTATTCTTGGGTACATCTAGTCTGGCGGTAATCTACAATAAATTTAATCGTTTTAACAGATTTTTTATTATTTTAAGTTCTGATGAAAACATATTTTACTAGTAATTTTAGAAAAAAAGTTCCGTTATATTGGAGATGAATCTATTAAAAACGTACACATAAATAATGTATCCAAAAAATTTTAAATTATATTTTAATAAAATTTATATTAATAAAAAGGAAACACTTTGTATAAAACCATTCTTTATTGAGTAATCAACATGTTTCGAGACTAATAACTCCTCTATAAGGATACAACGCTTACTAAAAATTGGAACATTAATAAAACCAAAAAATTAATATATAGATCTTGAATAATCAATTAGAAATTCATGTGAAAACATATTTGAAAAAATATTTGGTTATTTATGATATTTATCGAATAATTACAAAAATTTCTTCTTTTTATAAGTATAAAAAATGTTAACATAAAGTTATTTTGCTATTATTTAAGAATATATTTGGTTTTCTTCGAATTAAATTTGGAACTTTATGAAAAAACATGTATTCGATGGTCAAAAGATTTTGCTATTATATTCCACATTTAATAAAAAATGGAATTATTATTCTGGCGTGGTCTGGTGTGCATAATATAATATTTAGAGCTTATTAAATATTATAATAGCTGTATTATTTTCACTTAACTACATCATACATAATTCTGAATTATCATTAATATTAAATGGTTACCATGACGAAACTTGTTTCGCAATTTTCAGGCAAGGATGAGTTCTGAGATTGTTAGATTTTTCTGTATGCGTAGGTATATATCTTTTTTGTAATTGCTCAATCTAATTAAATTTATTATTATAAAAACTATTATTTGTTTGTATAACAACAATACTCTTTTGAAATGAATTTTTCAAAAATATTTGTTCACATTAAAAGATTTATATACAAAAATGTTGATCGAACAGTCTCGATATATTAAAGCTTAACGCAATGTAAATCCATTAGGGATAGCAATTAATAAACAATACATCTATTCTATCTTCAAATCTTACAAAATCGTCAAAGTTTGTAAAACACATAGGTAAACGATCTACATAGTTTACCAAAAAAAAACAAAATACCGTCTAGGTAGATTGATTTTAATTAATGGCTACTTAGTACAGTCATATTCAAAGGCTATAAATTTTATAAATTCTCGGATTGGTCTATTTCTTAAATATTTATTCTTGTGTACATCTAATATTAAGCTAAGAATCAAATAACTGTTCGAAGAATATTTTTTCTTCTTCTGTATGAAGGCTTGAACTTTGTGGTGACATTATTATTAAAATAAAACACAAATTACTTTGTTTTCACCCCTTTATTAGATTAAAAAATCTACATGTTTCGAGAACAATGTGTTTTATTTTAAGAATCAAATAGCTTATTATTTAACACACTTAGTTTTTTTCCTCCCGAATAATATACGTATTAAACGAATACCAGCAAAATAATATGAGAAAATATCCACATTTCTTCATAAAAGTATTTTTATTTTGTTGTAGTTCTGAATGCATCCGTGACATCTTCAATACATACTTACCTATCGAAGCATGGATGTCGAAGATAAAAATATTATTTATCATGCTATTAAAAATATGTTGAAACGTATGTTTTGGCACACTAGTATAATCTGTCTGCGACGGGGCATGATTATATATCAAAGGATTTTCTCATCATTTTAAAGTGCCATGTTTGTCTAGCCGTAAAGGAGAGGTATTTTGTCCGTAGAGTAATAAAGCATATGCGCCTGCATCTTGAATAATTGCTGCAGCATCCTAAATAATAGCGCCATCTTAAAGTATGAGAGGCAATGCACTTAAACTGCATTATGCTATAAAATATTATGGACAATATTTACACAAGCTTGTCGTGAAATATGCGTGCTTTCAAATAGCGATGCTCTACAAGTGTTTACTGCGATAAATTGTGAGATTTATTTATCTATCGCGCTGCCCGTGTACGTGATTTACGGATGTTTGATGGCTGAAATTGCATTTTAAAAATATGGCCGCTCAAAAATGAATGCAAATCGGATTTTAAAATATATTAATTACTAATTCATTTGGTGATATTTTCATAAATCTTTTGCCAGATAGCATAGGTTTTTTTTATATCATCTGCATAATATTATTAGAACATATTTGTGCAAACCAATATGGTTTCTAAAGAATCTATGTACATAGAATCTGTCAGTGGCATATTGGTTTTCATTCTTCTTCTTCCAGAATATTCTCCGTATTGATTCAAATTGTTTGATAATCATTGATTTAAAACTATTCGAATGTTTTGCGACTTTGAATTAGTGTAGAACCTGTGTATTATTTTAGTGAAGTACATCAAATATTTGAACTAATTTAGAATATGAGAAATACTATTAATTTTTTTTAAACTAAAATAATTTAATAGTAGTAACGAGTAGCTTGTTGGTTTTGTGGTTAGGACTCTCGCCTCGTGATCCAAAGGTCGCGGGTTCGAACCTCACTCCAGCCCAGCAAGTTAATCCTATTATCATAGTACAAGCGTTTGCTTAGTTTGAAAATAGTAAGAATATTGATGTGATACGTATTCCGTGTTCGCATCTCTATTTTTATTTAATAAAACAAAAAAATATTTTTTTAATTTTATAAATTCTTCTTTCCACCTCCTATTTATAGATAAAAATACACCAGAATTATATTTTCTCCAGTCCTTTTCGGCTAGTTTTAGAAGGTTAGTCTCACAAACCAATTGAATTGTTGGCACTTGAATCGTTTACTTTTAAACCAGACTCTTAATTATTTTAATCGAAGAAATAAATTAATGTAGTTTTATGCTTTTTTTGCACAGGATCAAATTTTATTGGAAAATGCATTAGAATATTGAGCTCAGGTTTTTCAATATTTAGATTTGCTTTTGGAAATTTTCTCTAAATGGTGAATCAAACATAATAATGTCCGTCTGTTGTAATGTTCGTAAATTGCTAGAATTAAGACATGTGACATGCAATCAGCGCGAGACATGTGTGGCGCGGTCATGCAAAGCAAGTCGTTATTATTATTTCCTGTAATTTTGCACGTTGTACGGCTAGTATACATAAAAACAGGACTAACTGCCAGAGAATCACTACCCCACTATTAATAAATCGCCTCGCCTACACAAAAATTATCACGGTCTACATGTCAATTTAATGTGTAACAATATAAAAGTGGTTTCATCCTTTTTTCAATATAAATAAATTATATATATTCAAAATATTTCGATTCCAAAACACTTCATATTACTTAAGTAACGTTTTTTTAAAATTGATAATTCATTGAAATTTCCTACACAACAAAAACATAATACTAATAATAATTAAAAGTAACGCATTTTAGTGTTACGCATTTGACCTGAAGACAGTCAATATGTGAAGTAATTAGAGCCATAACGCGTGTTGAGCAATTCATTTGCTTCATCGTCTCTCTCCTCTCGTTAACTTTACTGTAGCAGTGAAAGATTATCCTCTTCTCTTATTACACGTTGCTTATTTCTAAAGCGGGTTCCCGCTCAGCTTGGGATAAATAAGAACGCGTGTGTTATTTGTTGAGGACCTTTCCGTATTTCTTTGACTATAGTAAATGATGTAAATGAGCTCTAGAGTACTATTCATAATTCTTAATGTCTAGTTTCACGCTTTGGTATAGTATAGCAGATGTAACAACCGAAGAAATCTGACACCGTAATTAGTAAAAACTTACGTTTCTAATTATTAATCATACTACATTCTTGTTAATTCAATCTTTAAAAACATAAATTAATTTTCGTCTGAATAAGTATACATTTTAACACGGGTTTGATCTTGAACACCTTTCATACCATTCGAATAAATACCATACTATATTTTCGATAGTGCCTAGTTACAATAAAATATATACATAGTATATAAAAATATACTTATTATACTAAAGCTACATGAATACTGTATTGAAATAAAATTAGAATGCATCCATCATTATGTGTTGCTATTTAAAATATATTATATTAGATATACATACAGTATACCAGATATACATATTTATAACAAAATGAAATTATATTTGAATAGAAAAATATTATTTTTTAGTGAAAATTAAGAAATCCTGGTACCTCTAATATGTTGTTATTTTTATTCATTGTTTTTCACCTGTAATTATAATATAAAGGAACAATATACGAAAAAAATTAGCAGTCACGTAGAAAGATAAAAGAAATCAAGCTATTGAAAAATGTAGTAGATACATATAGATATAATATGATAGTGTTAGTGTCACTTTAGTGTAATTGTTTTATGCTGGCTTTCTACCGGCAATAAAATACTTGGGGTTTGACTCCCGGCGGTGATGTTATTGTCATGGGTTCAGGGCGGTGGGAGACGAAATGTAAAAATTAAAATCAATGAAACCTTTATTTACTACAGAAAGTCACAAGACACAAAAATGACTGGAGCACTGTTTGTAATTCACGCTAATTTCTCTCTAGTTACTCGTCTGTGGAATACTTTATATTCGTCTTCTAGAATATTCGCTGCTTGTGAAATACTTTATTCGTGCCGTCTATTGCTCGCCCCTTTTGCTGGTTTCGCTTATTTTGTCTATGCATCTGTAATTTTTACTGACTGTCAAATTAGAAATTATTCATGCGACGCCGCTGTCATTCATTTACATCTCGATGTTTTAGAAGTTTCGTGAATATAGTTGCGCTTTCTATTAAATTCTCGTTTATTATAAAATGTTAAAAGTATCAGAAAATCCTCAATTATATGTAGTTCTTCTTGTGTGTATAATCTCGTGAAAGTGTGTTTTAGATATTACAGATTTCTCCGTGATCCATCAAGAAACTGTTTTTTGAAAAATCCTTATATATCACACATAAAATGAAATTCCATTATATAATATTATTTACATAATTTTATGTTTAAACTAAGGTTTTTAAAATAAGATTATGTATTTTTTGAAATAATTTTATAAGCACCAATAAATACAGTTTTATAAAAAATATTGGACAAATTATTGTGTCAGAAATAGTCTATATATATTATACAATACATGTGGTTATTATCGTGACCAAATAAGAATAAAAAATCTTTCACAACGAACGTTAATAACACTATGAAAAATGTCTGTAATTGTTCCAGCCTTCCACTTTGGTTGTGTGGTGTATGTACAGTCCACGTGCACAATTTTTACTCGGCGAAATGTTATTCAGAGACGTAACGAATATTAATCTCTCAATTATCTGGTAAGCCTGCTAAAACAGGGGCTGCTCACGAAATGAATAGGATAATTTCACATTCGTAATAGGTTAACACTTTTTTTTATATATATACATTCTTAAAAATCCATTCCGTAACCTAAAATGCCTTGCAGTAAGAATTTCCGATATATTCACTGAAAGTGAGCTTCTGATTTATGTTAGCAAAACGAAAATTATGGTTTTATATTGAAAAACGCAATTGTGATGTTGCAAATTCAGAACAAAGTTCTGTGAATTTTTGAAACCAAATTTATTAATCAATTAGAAAAGCGAAAGGCGTGTTGTACCAGGACAAACAGTATCTTATACGTATTTTGATGAAATACTTTAAACAAATAAATATTTCTCAGAAATAATTTCTTAAGAATGTTTTCATTTGTATGTGTGTGGTGCAAAAATATGTACATATACATCAATGTGTCTGAATACATTGTTCACAAATCTTTGGAACTGCCTCTGTGATTTGATCGAAAATTCCTTTCCATGAATATTGCCTAGAAACTACAGGCATTACAGACGATGATTACTTAATATATAAAATAAAGGTTCCAGGGCTTTTCAATTTTTTTTTACGAATACCTATTTGAATATTGCGAAAAAATTTACTGTTGGTTTTACACATACCCATGTTCAGATATCTCAGTAAAAGCAGGCACAAAAGCTTATGTGTATGTGAGTGTGAGTGTATATGAATAGGCGACCGGCGCCTTTCCATGTTGAGAACGTAACAAGAAAATACTGTGCGCATCGCAGGTGCGCATTTACAGTTACGAATGCCACAAAAACTACTCAGAAATATTTGTTGTTATAGGTTACACAGCGTGCCAACTTTATAAGTATGGACTTTTTGATATAGAATAATCATCTTCAGATACCCTTACTGACTTTCAAAGGCATGCTCATAGGTTCCTTAAGATAAACTATGCAAAATTATCATTTAGTTATAATATTATATTTACTGGATTCTTCTGCCGGGTGGTACTGTGAAGAAAACTGACTTAAGGCATTAAAACTCATAAAAAATATGGCAAGTTTTTAAGTATTCTTAATGCGAGTATACATATAACTTATAAAATTAAAACAAAAAAAAAACTTGGGTTAAAATAAATTATATTTTTGAGAGAATATGCTTACATCAATTTACTGACGGACTTATACATTAAAGCACATTTTCTTATTCAACGTATATAAAATACCGTCTTTTATTTTAACATTTTATGTAATTTTTTTGCTTTGTTTCATTGAATTAGTAGATAGGGAATACAAACACTATCATGATCCCGGCTTATAGTAGTTATGATCCCAGGATAAGTGTAAGAAATCAAGAATTGTTTCGGGGTTGACATTTAGAATTGATTTCGGGATGCGAAAATGTTCAAGGCTAAATATTTTCTACAATAACTAAAATATTTTTAGTAATAAAATTTTTATTTATATCATTTTTACATTGTTTTGTATTAATTTTTTTTCTTAAAATGTCTAAATCTCTATAATATAACCTATAATATATAAGTGTATGTATTTTACTTGTTATCTTAGGCTCTTTTAATGCACGTGCATTTTTATTTTCTTGTAAGACCAAAATAGGCCTCCGAGGCACGATTACTGTAGTGAAACATATAACAAAAACACCCAAGTGCTTCCCAAGCGGAATAACACTCAAGTTATTTCGCTTGAGCTTAATTTCTCAAGCTCAAGTTATTCCGTTTGAGCTTGAGAAATCATGAGCAATATCTTATCCTGTGAACACGGAATCTCCGAAATCGACTCCAGAAATTCTGCGTTTGTAATTAAAAAGCTAACCCATAAAAACCAAGTTTTTATTATATTATCTTTCTCATTAAAACACGTTTTGCGCCTACTCCACGCATCGGCTCGAAAATTAATATATAAATAGTTAAAATTTCGTAAAATCCAAAATTATACTAGAATTATTAAATTTTTTAAACGAAAATTTGTTACATCGTCGCCACGACTCTGCTTGCAAAGTTTCAGCTCGATTGGATCACGGGAAAAGGATTAAAAATCGATCCAAAGTTTTTTCGGCAGCCAAGCAGACAAGCCGACAATCAGACAAGTAGACGCTACGAGTTAAAAAAAAGGAGTAAAAATAGAATTAGTTGAGTAAGAAACAAAAATGATTATTAAAATAAAAATATATATGTAATATTTTAGCTTATATAGAAAATGATAAATATATCGAAAGCTTCTAAATTATTACATATAAATTACGTTTAATTAATTATAAGATTATCTCCGGGTGAAATTTAACAAATAGCGATGACCTACTCTGTGAATATTGAGGATATAGTAGTAAGTAAAGTAACTATTTACTCAAATAGTTAAAGATGTATGCCGCCTCATTCCGAGCTCCCACATGGAAACTTCTAATGTCGATACGCCAAAACAAATAAGACTAACACTGCGTGAGATATTGTAAGAACTACTCACATTATTTCAGGGCGCGCAACTATTTTAACAATGGATCGAATATATATATTTTTTATTTATTTATTTTATTTTATTTCTACGGTTTACACCTATAACAATAAAATAAGAAACTTATATATATCTAGATAACAGTTTACATTATTAATGTGAATAATATGTTTACATGATCGTTTAAAAATGTATACATATACATACATACATAAACATGAAATTTATAACACAATATCTATCTGTACAAGTACATAAATCACAAATTAAGTAAAGACAATTATAAAATGTATATCAGTAAGAACAAAGACATGTATTCATACATGTATTAACAAAGTTTAATCAAATAAATTAACGGTAAATTGTTGAGAATATCTGAAATTTGTGCATACTCGTTTCCTAGGATTGAAAGTCTGTTGATCGTGGAGTATTTTTGGTGAGATGTGTTGCTTTTGTTGCAGTGAAAGAATGCTTGTGAATGGGTATTTCTGGCCTGTATGTGAAAAGATATGGATGATAAGAGTTTCGGAGAATCCAAGTTATAAGAATGAATTATTTTGTATAGATATATGAGATATGCGGAAGAAATATATTTTAATCGAAATAATAAATCAAAAAACAAAAATGTTGAAAGAACTAAACTTAGATCAAGGAATCAGACAAAATTACGTATAATATTTTGGTACAAATATTTTAAATTATACATATATCATTGCCCAAATACATGAATAACAGAGTGAATATAAATAAGTGGTGATGGTATAAGACTACAGAAGTAAAACAAAAATATTTTACAAAATTGTTTAAATAAAGGAATCTAAATTACAGCGCAAAAAGTTTGTTATGAATTTTTTTTTGATACAATTGTAAACTCATGCATAAGACCATACGTGTGATATAAAAACAAAGGCAGCAATACACAAAAAAAAAATTGAATGCAGTAACCGAGAATAACTATTTTAAAATGTACTGAATTATTGATTTTATGTATCTATCACATCCAATATGACGTTTCCTATGAAGTCTCGAATTCAGTACATTATAAATTAGTAATCTTTAATGACTGATTTAAAATTATCTTGGATATTGCTGCCTTTACTTTTACACCCCACATATGTAATGTGGAACTAATTAAATATATTTTTTAAATAATTTATATTGTACTAGAATAAGAATAATAAATAATGCATACATATTTACATACAATATTTACTACATTTGTATTATATATTAAACTAGTTCATAAGAGTTAGAATACCATTTCTAGTAGTTTGGTGGTTTAAAGGTTAAGAAACTCAAATTGTTCGAATTTTTCACGAACGCAATAAGCAATGCTGGATTTTGTTCCAAGATAGATCATCATTAATCAAGATATATTGTAGATATCTCACAGAGACGAAGCTATTTAAAGTACATAGGTATGGAATTCTTGGTTTTGGACTTTCTTACCTACTTTCCCATACAAATAGCTTCGTCTCTTTGAGACATCTATTATATAATATCTTGATTAGTTAAGACAATCGCCCAGTGGTAGAGAATTCAAACGTTATTTCAGGAGACTGCCAAGTTAGTCCTATTTTTACAGGACAAGCATTTAGCCTAGATTGAAAATAGTAAGAATATTGATGTGGCACGAATCCATGTCTCTATGTCAACAAAATAATTTGAGAGGAACGCCACTGTTTTTTCTTATTAATATTCAAGATATGTATTTATACTACTACGGGAACCTATATTTCTAGCGTGTTCAAAGATATTTGTGGCTCATAGCCTTGTTGAATATTTTTCAAGTAAGTTCTTTAAAAATAAAATATATAAGAAATAAATTTGTACCCTTATCAATTGTCAGAAACAGGTGGCTTCAAAAATATTTTTCCGACTACTAGAGAGTAATATTGATCTCATTCTCTCGTTGACGTAACTAATATATTATTTAAACTAATTTAGTTTATCCAATAGAGGAGAGGTGAGGTGGGGGGAGGAGCACTTACGACTGATCGTGACGTGGGTTGTGGATTCTGTTCATTTTTTGCTGATTGCCCGTCAAAAAATATATCTGAACGGTATAACTATAGAATTGAAATGTGGTATCTATTCTTAAAACATTTTCATACATGCGAATCTACGCATGTCCTTAGGTTTTCACGGCCGTCCAGAATCTTCTGTGTATAGTTTTCTGGGATATTCTGCCGTGTATATGTGAGCTCTCTGGACATCGTTTCGGATCCATCCATGTAGGGTCCACCATCAGGGCTGATGTGATGAGTGTGTGTTGAAGTGTGGGTTAAGTATTGCCTTGCAATACCGTACCGAAGTCAGGGTGTCTCCAAGTTACTGTTATGTTAAGTACTGGATTGCAGTACCGTGTCGAAAGCAGGGTGTGTGTGTCTTATGTAGTGTGTTGTGCATTTACTAACGGATGTCGGACTGTGCGGATCGTCGATTTGATTTCTCCTGCAGCGTTGGATACCACGAGGTTTTTAACTTAAGACCGTCATCCCTATTAATGTTTACCGGATGCTTGTATACTTCAATTGCTTCTTTGACCAGGAGCGTGTGGTGACTTTTGGGCTTTCCTAGGATTTTCGGCTCAAATGAAAAATGGTGGCCCGTATCTAGAAAGTGCTCAGCCAATTCCGATTTTTCCGGGTGACCGAGTTTGCATGCTCTTTTATGCTCATCAACCCTCTTTGAAATAGTGCGTGCTGTTTGTCCCACATACACTTTGTCGCAATTTCGGCTCTGATATCAGCCCTGATGATGGACCTTGCAATTGGATCCGAAACGTTGGCCAGAGAGGTCACATATACACGGCAGAATATCCCAGAAAACTATACACAGAAGAATCTACGCATGTTTACAAAATCGATTCCGTAATGAATTTTCTCAACTTGTAATAATTTATAAGATGGAAGATTGTACTTTACAAATTACACCAATTAAATTGCAAAACCATTATATATTAAAAAGATGTCCCATAGAGACGAAGCAATATTTTTTACTTGGGAATGTAGGTATGGAAGTCTTTTTTTGGGTGTTCATAGGGCTTACCATCTATAGCATGGCTGGCATAAGCGATCACTTTACACAATGTAATTTTCACCATTTCCACCCATGATAGACTACCATATCTTTTAAATTAAAGTTTTATATATGTTTACGTTACGCAACTTGTTTCGTGTGTGATTTGTTGTATTTTTACTACCGCCACCTGCAGTCAAAGCTTTTTCATTCCCATAATCCAATACAGATGTCACTATTGATAATGAGGTATCTACATTTTTTATCGGAGTTTTTAAAGCAATATATTTTATATGTGTATATGAGATTCTTCAGAATTATTAACATTACACTAGTATACGCCTGAAAAGTATTTCAATTTTTAACTACTTTTTAGACCCTTTTTTTATATATTCAGATATTGTCCGTATTTTTCAAGAACACAATACTGGATTTTATTCACAAAAGCACATCATTAATCAAGGCATATCAAAGATGTCTCATAGAGACGAAGATATATTTTTAAATAAGAAGTAGGTATGAAAGTCTTCTATACATTAAATCCACAAAGAAAGAGAGACATCTCTAATATATCTTTATTAAAGTCATTTTGCTGTTATTATTAAGAAGTTAAAAAATTACATTAAAACAAAATAAAAGAGGCCTTAATAATAATATCATTTATAATAATTATTATTGTTATTTGTAATTATTATTTTTATTGTAATAATAAATATAAAAATTTATTTCAGCATAACTATACAACAAAAATAATTGTATTGTGCAGAAGAAGTAAATAATAATGTATAGAAATAAAAAATAATACATTGAAAAAACTGTCTTTTTCGCTACTGTCAATTTGCTGTGTACGCCCTAGTAGCGAGCGAGTAAAGAACAACAATCGAAAGTTGTGGATGGTCGACAATGCTCATCTTTGCTGTATCGTATTGCCAGGGAATCGCTAGATCAATCGAGAATTGTACTCCACATTAAGATGATTTTAAAGCAAATTACTGAGAATAATATTCCCACTGTCCTAAAAAGGGTTCTACAAAAACAACCTGTTAATTTCAAAGAGTAAAGATCTGCCGACATTGAATCGTACAAACGATTCGAAATGAAATTGAATGTTGAATGTTAGCAAGACCCTGCATGACGTATTATTGGAACTATGTAGAAACAAACTATGGTCCTTTCATCAATGTCGCTTTTTGTAGCGCTTGGAAAAAAGACGACCAATTTAGTCCCAAATAAGATTATGAAATAGCGGCGTGGGTGGGTGCGAAGATAAATCTCTTCTGGGAACGACTTTTATCTCTGCTAATACGATTCATTTGCGATTACAAGCAAACATTGTGTCTAAGAATTTCTCACTTTACATAATTATATTTTTTTAGAACGTTTACGTCTGCGTACTTTTATTCAATTTGCAATTATATGTACCTACTAGCGAAGGAAAAAACTTCATTTCAGAATGATGACTTCAACATGTAAGCGTTCACCAATTTGAAGACTACGTGCGCTTCATTTGTAGTAGGTACCGACACGAACTACATGGAGTGAGCTAATTGTAGTACTACATAATTGTGCATATAGCTATACATTATTGTCTACTTCAATAAGCTACATGAAGAACTACATCAAAACTGTACTATTAGATAATTTTCAAACCCATGAGGGGAGGTAGGGTTGTTTCAGTTCCCAAACTTTTCTTCATTTAGCCACCGTAGATAATTGGTAATTTTAGCCACATAAAAACTGACCAACATTCATTTATGATGATGGAGGGAACGATTTGAAAAAGTTACTTTATCTTCGCAAAAAATCCGCGATAAATTTTATGTTATTAAACGTTAGCAGTATTCATTTGTTCTATTCCATTAAAAATTACACTTTTGAAGTGTGTAGCTTTAAGTGTACAGTTCACTGACAAACATGTGAAGTGTAGACTTCAGTAAAATGACGTAAGTACTCCATTATAGTACTTAGTACAGAGCGGACTCATCACTAATATGTATCCATCTAGTTATAGATATGTTAAAGAGAAAGTATATTTTTACTGATATTATATTTGACGGTTTGTAAAGTAATAGCAAGGAAAAGATGATCTAAGTAAATATATGGTCCGAAAAAGACCTGGCACACTTTCCAGACTATTCTGGATGTCTCTCGAATGTTGTAGATAATTCCAGAGTATTGTAAGGCGTTCCAGAGGGTTCTTTAGTTTTGTTGTCTTCGATACATTACAAGGGATTCCAATTATGCGTAATTTCTCCGAATTCTATAATCATTTTACAATAATATCCACGTACGTACATGGAAGGTAAAAGATTTATAACGAAAACTCTCATGGATTTTACATGATGTTAATATTTAAAAAAAAATCCATCTAGATATTTATTAACTATCCTTATCGGCCAACTTAATAAATAATGATAGCTTAAGACTTCATTAACATTGAACCTAGAGAATGAGTGCATATTCGTACCCAGATGCAGCCTTCTTGCAGGCAATGTCAAACTATTACTGTTTATATATATATATATATATATATATAATATATAATATATATATATATATATATATATGGCGAAGAAAGGCTTTGCGGTAGCCGGATGTGGATTTTAGAGTCGTAATTCATTTATTATGCGTCATAATCTAGGTGCTTTGCCACTCACGAATCGTTAAAATGTTCGCTCCGTTTAAATGTACGCACGGAATAAATGATAGCGCGCCCATGTCCGTCCTCCCGCCGGCCGAGTCGGAGTTGATTCAATTAATCGCATTAAGCCGCATCGACCCGCTGCGATTCTAATGCGATTTGTAGCTATCGGCTAACCTCATTACGGGCCCGGAGAAAAAATTCGAAAATATGGAACGGTTGAAAAATACACTGCAATAGTGTACGGCATAGTGGGGCGGGGCGTGTATTTTTAATGCAATTTTTAATGCAGCAATGTACAGCAATGCGCTTCGGCAGGTCCGAGTAATGATATTTGTTCGTATTTACTGTTTCCGTGATAGACTTGTATCAAAGAACTCTTTTTTTTGGTTCTACTCGTTTGATTCATTTAAGATACGTTTCGCCTTAAAAGGGCATTGTCAATTTCTTGTGAAAAGAGTGTCTATAACAATCAGAGATTAATACTACTTTTTCACACTCGTGTCAAAAAAGTGTCTAAAATAAACTGAAACAAATAATATATTATCAAATTCCTATCGAAATAATGTTAAGAACAATCAGAGATTAATAAAATATCATCAAAATTTTGTTAAAAGAGTATCTTTTAAAATCAGACGACGTCATGAGATTCTAAAATCGAGAGGAACTGCACAAAATCAAAAGATTTCTTAACAGTCTGGATGTTTTTAGAAAGATCTAGGTGTCAGCCAAGTGCGCAAGTTTATGCAGAAGATTTGAAAATAATATTTCTTATAATCACACGGTTCATCACGCACAAATCGAGTCGAGTTTGACAGCTGTCGATAGCCATATACACAAGATTTTCGTAAAACCGTACGATAGACAAACCTGTGAATAAAGTGTACCACAGTCAAGGATGTTCTAGTACAATGAATAAGTGCGAAAAAGTGTAACAGACAAGGTTTGTGTCCAGTGACTTTGAGTATAAATATTTGGGATTGCTTAGCAAATCTTTGCCAATATGGTAACAAATTCTTGTCAAAATAGTATCAAAAAAAGGTATTTGCCATTTTCTAGGTAAGTTTGTTAATCGTCGTAATAACTGATATGAAAATAAAAGAGTCCTTTTTGATTCTACTCGTGAAATTCATATAAAACTATGTAACGGTGAAAATTTAATACAATACTATACGGCAAGGCGGGATGGGACATATATTTAAGGCAATTTTTAATATAGCGATGCACTGCAATGCGCTCGAGTCCAGGTAACGACATTCGTTTGCATTGACTGTTTTTGGGTTAAGGCGCCATAGTACATGATTCACGTTTTTGCAGTGTAAAAACTCAAATTAGTGTAAAGTTTACGAATCTTGTTGCCAAAACTACAGCTAAACATGCATTAAATTAATTTTATTATGAAAGATCCATTCATTCTTAAAGCATTTATTAAAAAAAATTCAACAAAATACTTTTTTATTATCATAAATACTATATAATCCCGAAGCCCTATTTAATCTTTCTAGCAATAGAGTTATCTTTGGTACACTTTTTCTCGAAATATTTCCACATAAAGACCATATATTTTTTTTATAAATTGAATAAAAATAGTTTCATCAGAAAGTTTGGGGGGAAACATATTATTATTTTTGGGTAGGTTGTTAAATACAACGTTTTCAAAAAGATAAAAATTCACGTTCCGTCTCCTATTTTGCAACATCCAAAAAACCATAAAATGATTATATTTTTTGATTAAATTTTATATGGGTATTAAGATAATTCTATTGTCATTAATGAAAAAATATTCAAAAAAATATACCTCATGCTCTAAAAATTGAAATAATTCAGTAACAGATCCCGTTAAAAGTGAACAAATCATCTCTTTAGACGTCCACCGGACACCGGTGCTTGTGCGTGAAAAGTGTTGACTCCCGAGGTTTTATCAAAATTATTTATAAAATGCCTCGTAAGCATTATGAGAATGTCAGAAAACGAAAGTTACCATGTAGAGGAATTAGTTTAAGAAGTAGTTTGCCCCAAGAACACAGGTAAATCATGTTATAACACATTTCAAATATCGAGGTGACAGTATTCAAACAATATTTTTAGGTTAGAATACAAAAATTCTGTCAAAATTCACTGTTTTTATCGAATGAATTGAACGTTTTTTTTCATTGTACTTTTATATTTTATTAAAACAATATCATATATACACTTTGGCCTGTATACATGTAAAATTTTGGCAATTTTTAATACTTCATTAATGATATTTTTAAAAAACTAAAAACTGTATTTCGCCTTACGTTGACGAAGTAGGGATGAGAAATTTCTTAAATCGACATTTGTACTGCGCATCGGTATACTTTGTACTGTATGATTTTAGCTTTGATTGTTAAGGATTTAGTTTATTTTTGAATTATATTTACATTATTACATCCATATATTTACAATATTGTATTTATAATTTTTAATAGGAGTCCACCCGAACCTCCTATCAAAAAAAAAATGCACGAAACTTTGATTAGTGTTGATGAGACGGATAATAAATTACAGGTAATTTTAAAAATATCTTCCGCTAATTTTTAAGGAATAATACTAAAAGCCCATCTCTGTCATATTACGCTGGGTACCTGGGCATTTTATTACCTTAGTAGAACAATTAAACTTTTCAAAACATTAGGAAAACAACGAGATTAAGTGCGTTTAATGTTATTAATTTTTTTTTTATAAATTTCGCCACCTCTTTTGACGCTTTATAACAACTTCTGCATTTCTCACTACACACATTAAATTATTTTTTTATATTAAATACTAATAAATATTTTTTTAGAAAACAAATGAACCTATAGAAATAATAGGAAGACGAATAATTGATTTCCAACACGTTTTTGAGGAACTGAAGAAAATTGGTTCTCATTGTGATCAATATGGATGCACGCTTTGAAACATTTATATATACAATGAAATTAGGAAAGGATTTAAATCTACATATAAAATGCAATGTAACATGTGCAATTTAAAAATGAGCTTGTCTTCGCACATTGAGTGTAATTTAGATATTAACCATGCAGCCGTATCTGGAGCTATGAGCATTGGTATAGGTTTTGCAAATTTCCAACAATTAACTGAGACCATGGAAATACAAGCTACGACCTGTAAATGTTTTTATGTTTTATTATCCGTGAATTTTTTCCTATTGTAACGATCCGAATTTTGTTCTCTTCGTTATGATACGTTAATATTTTCGGTTGCTATGTTTTTATATCCGTTTTTTACGAATGGTCTATGTTTATTATCCGTGATTATTATCATTTCTAACGATCTGATACCATTCGTTATTGTAGGTTAATATTTTCCGTTGATTTTCTGTTATTAAAGTAACTTATATAAATTATTAAAAATACATTTGCTTCAGAAATACAAGTAAAAAAAATGTTTAATCATTTTGCATCATCACCTTGCAGAAATCATTTATCATTTTATCATTTTATTTGACTTGTATTAATGCGAATGAATTTTAAATATTCGACATAAGTTACTTTCACGAAAGTCTTACGTCTTACAAAAGATGATTCAGACTTTTTTTATTTCTATATCTTCTTTATACTTAATTATATTTTCACGGGTGTAAGACTAGTAATTAATAACGACCCTTGCGTGACCGCGCAACATGAGCCGAGGGCTAATTGCTTGCCATACTCTAAATATCTAATGTTGTCATTCCAGCAAGTTACGAATGGATAACGAAATTATTATATTTAGATATTTAAATTTTTTAATTGTTATTTAAGTTACTGATGTAGAATATTAAAAATACATTCGCTTCAATACAAGTAAAAAAAATGTTTAGTCATTTTGCACTATCACCCTTCAGAAATTTGAAAAATATATAATACTTTTTATAAAGTTAATCTGTGCTATTCTGAAAATAGCAATATTGGGATGTCAGATCTTTATCCCAATCTTGACAGGTATGTATAAAATTTTATTGTCACTAATTTCGATGTTTTAAGTTTGGCATGTTTGAAATTAATGAATTCAATCAATCAGAAAGCCCTAAAACGTAAACAAATGTTAATGTATTCACAATTAAAGATAATGAGCTTTCTAATTGATTGAATTCATTAATTTCAAACCGGTCAAACATAAAACGTCAAAAAAACGGCATCACAATGTAATACAATAACTGTCAAGATACAGAAATGGCAGTTTTGCTTAGTTCAGAATATGGATGATTATAATTTTATTTGACTTTTATTAATGCGAATTACTTTTAAATATTCGATATAAGTTACTTTCATGAAAGTCTTACGTTTTGAAAAGATAATTCAGATTTTTTTTATTTCTATATTCTCTTTATACTTAACCATATTTTCACGGGTGTACGGACTATATAGTAATTAATAACAACTCTTGTGTGACCGCGCAATAAGTGTTGAGCGCTGATTGCTTGTCACATTCTAAATATCTAAAGTCGTCTTTCCAGTAAGTTACGGACAGACAAAGAAATTATTATTATTATTATTTTGTCTTTATTCTACTTTTTAAGTATAACTTCTAACGCGCATACAAAAGTACACGCATAATTTTTTAAAATGGTTTATATTTGAATTATTTAACATTGATATTAAACAAAATGTTATAAAACAATAAAAAATATAGTTTAAATTCACACAATAACATGTTACATGTAATGGAGATCTTAAAAAAATGTTTTTCTTAAAAATCAGAAAAATAGCATAAAAAAGCAAATTTTGAGTGAAATTTCAGAAAGATACAATATCCATTGAATTACGGCCGGCTTTGTGACATCTCTAATATAAGGATCGAATAATTATCGTAGAGAAAAATTTCGCCAAACTTGCAAAACTTACGTTCATGTAGAAAGGGTTACGTATGTAGCACAACGTAGTTAAAAGGTCAGGCGTTAAAGTTTGCACATTTCTATATCGTTTTATAGTATTGTATATTTCTCGATATCGTTTTTTGTGCTTAAACAATACATGTTTGAGCGAAACTAGCGCCATTTTTAGCGGGAAGTGATTAAACTAATTCCAACATTGAAGGTATAAGAGCCTCTTAAGTTTGAATAATCATCAAGTTAGAGTTTTCTGGAATATTCTGACATGTATATACGACATTTCGTGCTTTCGACATGTTTTGCGAGCCAATACTGATATCATGATATCAAAACTCACAGCAACACATGATGGATCGTAGAAGTCGTGTACACAAGGCAAAGAATCCTTCGGCAGGCTAGTAGATATTATAGAAAACGAACGAACTGTGAATTATGAAAATTTTCAAGATTGTAGAACTCCGTAATCAAATGTATGGAAATAATACAATTGATTTTTTTTATATATTTACTCCCAACGAGTTTGAAAACTCATTCCAGGAAGAAATATATTTTACCCTAAGAAAGACTTAAAATTACAAAGAACAGGTTTAATCAGAAAATACAAAAAAATATATTATTCTCTTTCAATTTACTTGAGATGCGTATCGCCTTATGACATCATTATTCATCTGCTGTCAATGGAGTGTCTAAAAGAATCGGAGATTGATAATAACGCAATAAGACGATTCGCGTCTCGAGTAAATTAAACAAGGAGAATAAAAATATTTTATTTCCACAAATGCGATATTTTTCCGTTGGACAGCAACGCATTCTAACGCTGTAAATCAATATATATATAAAAAGAAACCCGTATTTCCCTACCCGCCAAGTTTTCTCCACAACCAGCCACAACCAACCAACGATGGTTATGGTGGTGATAGCCCTTGGTGTCACATCGAAAATATGCGAGTTTGGTGGGGGTGGCTGAGCGTGGGTGACGAAATGTGCTTTCTAGCACATTGTTTTGTTATGGGAAGGTCTCAAATGCTTCAGATTGTTTCAAAATAGGCGCGCCGACTCTGTCGATGAATCTAGAAGGTTTTGGAAAAACCTGCTCTAAAAAGTTCTAGAAGGAGAAGGTTCTAGTAAATTACCAAAAGTTCTGGAAGGTTCTAAACTGAGTGGCGGAATGTGTTGGTGTGTCTAGAAGGTTCCTATACATTCGATATATTTTTTGAAAGTTCTGGAAGGAGAATGTTCTAGAAGGTTCGCGAAAGTTGTATGACGATTCAAACAGTGTACTTAAAATCTACGCGTGCGAAGCCGCGCGGGCACAGCTAGTTTAGTATAATCACAAAAAATATGTACAGAGATATACTAAACATGTTCTTTCTAAGAGGAAAATGGATCATGGAGGACATTTATTCTATAGTTAAAGTAGGTATTTACTTTTGCATAATTAAATCTCGTAGTAAGAACGACGTATATTTTGCAATAGACATCGCTAAGGATATCCAATTTCCAACTTCTTCGCTTGTATTTTTGGGCTGGTTCAATTTAAGAACGTATCTTCCAATATTGTGGCTAGTCTAACTTTTGTGATATTTATTTCCAACTCCTCCTATAGACAGGAGTTGGAGGCGAGAACTTGTGGAGGTCAAGGCTCGGTATGAGCTGTAGAGCCATTGAATAAGAAGATCGGGATGACAACGGAATGTAGGTAGTCAGGAATTCAGAACCCAATGCCATGCGCAAACTGACGTTTTTTATATTTTTTGTTCCAAACCGAGTCTCCTAGGTTAAACGCCTTCTTGTTATTATTACCGTGATAAGATGACATTAGTGTCGGAGGCGCATCTTCCGATTTGTTAAGACTTTTCACCCGCAGAGAAGATGATGATCTGGAGAAGCTGGAAGTGACTGGATGGGTGGAAGGCCAGACAGCCAGAAGCCGATTTAAGGCTCGATGGACTGACCAGATCAGGGATGCTATTAGCTATCGTTTTGGAACAGCTACCCCGACTACGGGCTGCAGAAAATAATAGAAAAAATAATATTTATATTACGTTATGTGTGTAGGTACAGTAGTTTATGTATACAGTTGTCTATATGAGCACTTGTCACTGTATGGAGGTCAATATTTGTGCATATGTCTTGTGCGCAGTTATCTGGTCATAGTGTTTCTTGAATTTTTCTCTCTAAATTATTGCATGTTGACAATTTTTGAATTTAGGAGTTTTGGAAGTGCACCACTCAATTATTAATCTGGAATGTGCATATCAACTAACCTAATTTCGAATATCCGTCTGTCTGTAACTCACTGCTGTCTGTAGCTGCTGCAGCTGTGGGCTGGAATACAACAACAACACTGATGATGAATAGCTGATGAAGTTCAGGCGCCCATGTAAGACACGTCAATCAGCGCGTTACACGCAAGCTCCTCTGTGGGTAAGGTCTAGGTAAGACGCTATTCTTCATAATGCTAAAATATAATATATTTTTGGTTTTGAAATTCACAAGCAAGATATTTTTTTTGAAATTCAAAAGTATGTATTTAATATTATAATTTTTATTTACAAAAGACTTATCTTTATCTTCAGAAGTTTATAAAATGAAATTGTTTGTGTGCAATGCAAAATTTAAAATACTTTATGTATTTTTTAAAGAGGCATATAACAAATAATAAAAAATTCAATTTTATATTTATTCGCTAAGGTTAAAACAAAAATTTTGTGAGGAAGTGTTTTATTCAGAAACATATAGGTATAAACATGCGATATATTGAATGTAAGTAAAATTCTAATTTGAAAAGAAGAAAAATATGATGTGATAAAATTAAGCAAAAATATATAATATTTAAAATAATTAGTACCTATTTAAAAAAATGAAAACCATTTTGTCGGGTACACACACGCAGTGATGGTTGAAACGTTATTTTAACCGGTTACTGTTATTTGAGATTTGTAACTGACTGTATCGATGACTGGTAACTGAAATATTATAACAAGTATCGGTGATTACCCGTCAAACTGCGAAAAATCAGTTACCAATCATCGATAAAATCAGATATAAATCTCTTATAACAGTTGTTACGTAACCGATTAAAATGCCATCACTAATGCACAGTGGCTATATGAGTACAACGTCGAAAATAATACTCTAAATATCATATAGTGTTCATCGTACCTACTTCTGTCGAAGCCGCGGCCCGTTGTCGAGCACAACACTCGTATCAATTAAAGTTGGCATCACATCGACGTTAAACAAATAATCCCCCACGGATTAATATTAGTGAGAATCCCGACGACTGCCATTGCCACGATACAGGGCTTCCTAAACTGGGGACCGCGGACCTTCAAAGATCTAAAAAATGTAAAAATACCTTAAATAATTATGATATGAAATATATACGAAAATATAGACAACGAATGGTAAGATTTTTATTACTACATATTTAGAATGATACAAAAGGCGATGCAGGCTTTAACTTTTAATCTTTGTATTTAAAGATATGTGAAAGACCTCCTTAAAAGGCATGTTTATTCTGAAGAAAGGAAATGATGACTTGACACTCAAAGAGCCCAGGTATTCACGACATATAAAACACAAAGTAATGGTATACCAGATAAAGCTAGAGAAGGAGAAAGCAGCTTTATTATGTAGAGAAGTGAATACATATTTTTCGCAAATTCAATAATTAAGACAAACATTTATGCGCTTTACATGAAAAGCTTTTTTAAGGTCTGTATGAGTTGATTAAATCAAAATAAAGCGCAAGTAACCTATGCTTACATATTATATTAACTTCGTACATGAGTAGATTATTTTCTTAAAAACCTAAGTGTTTAAAGTATTGTAACGAACCCCTGGTAATGTGTCACTTGTCATAACACTATCGAAGAGTTGAGAACGGCTTGTAACAACCGAGAGTTATTTATGACCTTCGGGAAATATCTATAAACGTCTAAAAATACCTGGTTCAACTGAGAGCCAACTAGAAGATTCTATAAAGTAGGAAAATATTAGCATTTTCGAGTACAGAGAGTTGTCGTCTTTGATAAATCGCTGCGAAGTCAGCCGGCAGCCGCCAAGCGATGCTCAGTGTGGCTAGTCGTGAGGGAATCAAAGCGATAAATAAAGCGAATAATCGAGCGAAGTACCTAATTGGCGAAATAAATCAGAGCGATTCATACGAGGGAGAATCGGATGGAATGTTCTAGTAAGTGTTACGTAAATAATGTTACCCTGTTCGATAGTAGTATAGTGAAGTGTTAATTTATTGACAAATGATATAAAGCTAAATAGTTATTTTCATTAATTCCTTCCTAGCCATGACACGTGACAGTAGGTATTGTATTTATTAGTTTAAAAAACTAGAAAATTATAAAAATTACTGTTTTGTATATTACTTGCTGATTTAGAATATTTTAATTAATTATGCAGTAATGCACTTAAAATAAAATAAATTAGTAAACAAATAGGCACCTATGTGTAATGTAATAAATTTATCAAAATGTATGAATTTACAATCAATAATTTTGTTATTTGTTCAAAATATATTACCTTTTCTCCATTTTACAATGTCATGTTGATATTTTTATAAAATGAAAATAATTGCAAGTACATCATGAAAAAATTATTAAAATATGGTAATACTCCATTATTTATTAGCTGAACACAGGGATACACAATTTCAGGTTGAGAATCACTGACCAGGTATAGGGTGTATAAATAGTGGAGCACACACCGTTAATAAACCCACTTGCCTGGAAACGCATTTCTTTTACGTTAAATTTAACTTAAGTCCAATTAAATGTTACCCCCATCAATTTACCCCATTCGCCTCCCCTAGAGGCGTGCCATTTAATTAAATGGCCTTATTTTTACGTTCTCGTATTTGTGATATTACGTTATATTTCAATTCACTAATTTCTTTTTTTAGCGATTGGCCTAGAATTGAATACTTTATTACATATATTTTGCGAGTAACGTACTACTTTGACTCGTCGCGAAACATTTAGAGAATTGGGCAGACGAAATTAACATACCTCTGCCCTAATAGCGTGGTAAATGTAGGTTACCGCCGGTAAAATTTTTCAATAATAATATCTCAATGAATATACAATGCGATTCCTATACATTGTGCATTCATTAACAAAATTAATTATTCTTATTACGAATAATTTTGATTTATTTTTTATTTATATTTCACCAGAAACATATAATAAATGTAGTAGAACCTCACATTCCCCTGCCATACCATATATTTATTCCAAGTCCGAAGGGAAGTAGAACAGATGAAAATTGGTCGTAGAACAATGTGTAGTAGAACAAATGAAATTCTGTTACATCAATGTGAAGCTATACTAAACAAGATAGATTAGCTGGACTAAAGATAGATTAGCTACACTTAACATTGATTAAATAGACTAAAGATAGATCAACTAGACTCAGTAAGCAAATTGCTTCTGATGATTATTATCCGAGGAATTTCGTTGTGATACTTTCACAACATTTATTTCCTATAATACAGGAAATCAAACGCTTTAAAAATACGTTTACTTTATGACAAAATAATTTAATCAATGATCAGTCTGACTGACTAACTTCATCAATTATTATAAAAAATTATGTGTATAACAAAAGTTAAATTGGATAACATAATACATTTCTAGGGAATAAAAAAAAAACTGCTTAAACTTACATCAAAGACAACAAAATTAACACAGGTCTAACATTTGAATTCTGTTGCACCATCTGAAATAGTCTATAAAACTATATAACTAATATAAATGAAATAACATAGGGCAATCGCTATTATTGTCTTTTTCTTCTTCTTTTACATCATTGATCTGTTTTTGAAAGAAATCTCAACATCTTTTCGGTGGTCTTCCTTGCATGCGATATCCCACGGGTATATCTTGTGCAACCACATTCTTGTATTATCCATCCTATCCACGTGATCTATCCAGTAGGTACTGCTGTCTTTCCTGCCCCAACTCATGATGTTTTCTCTCTGACAGGTCTCTTTTATTTCAGAGCTTCTAACTCTGTCCCTGAGAGTCCTCCCTGCTCTAATGTGCAGTATTCTTATCTCAGGTTTCGAAGAAGGGATTTCGTTCTAGCCGTGTCAGCCCTAGATCCTATAACATGACACAGTTTCTGTAGATTCGGGCCTTGCTATCTGTGAGCATGTGCTTATTCCTCCATATTTGGTCCTACTATTTTCATTGGATTATTTTTAAATTTACCACAATAGATAATTAAAGATAACACTCAACCCTTTAAAAATAAATTACGAACGTACTAAGACGTGTAAATACGTAATTAATATAAAAAAACCGTGAAGTTTATCATATTTTTAAAAGCGACATAAAATTATACAACGACTTAGCAGGCAGAGAAGACAATTGAACATTGATAGATTTAAAAAAAGTGACAAACATACACGGACGTAGAAAACATAAATACCTGAACCATTAATTACTTATTTTTCTTCATGTGTTTTCTTCTATCAAAGGTTGGTGACTACGTTGAAGTATATTTAAGTATCTTGTATAAGAAGTTCAAAATTTTGAATATTTTTTCTGAGGTTACGCAGCGAAAATATTTTTTTAAACATGCACCTCGGTTGCCTTCAATCTACCTCTTAAAAGTGAGTTTTGAGAGAGTTCGTGTTTTTTTTTAGAGAGAATTTATCCGAAATATGCAGTATTCCATTGGTTATTAGTTCTTGTTTTTATTACCTCTGACTTTTAATTAATTTTTTTATTCGAGTATCTCTTTATTAGTAATGCGACCAAACCAGGACACTTTTAGGTAGCCAAATTTCAAATTAAATTGTGGCTTATTACTGTCTCTATACAATGCTACGTCATATCATAGCACAGATATGATGTAGCATATATTGGCCTCCAACGATCGCAAAGACTCTGTCTCGATTACAGAAAAAAAAAACATTTTCACAAATGTTTCTCTTGCCATCTTAATTTTTTTCTTGATTTCGAAGTGTGGGTTTAGCCCTTTTAGCCAACATCCAAGGTACTTAATTTTTACACTTATGATACTAGTACTATCGATGGACAAGTGGACATTTTCTCAACGTTTGTCTATTGATTATTTAAACAGTATTCATATTAATTTTCTGTTTAAAGGCATTTTTTATAATTTTCATAGGAAAATTTTAATTATTAATTTTTTAAATAAAATAAAATAACAATAAAATGATGTATTTAAATTTTCTAGAAATAATATACCAGGATAAAAAATACCGGCTGCAAACTCCTGGGATAAAGATATAACTACTGGAAAATATTATCTCAAGATAAACAGAAATAACCGTAATATTTTTATTTGTATGTTCTGAAAATAAATTTATTAGATTTTGTCCGCAGAGTGATAATTATTAATTAAGATAAATTATACATATATTTTTATTCAATTATACAGGTATACAGCCGCAAAATTTGTGTATACTAACTAGGTCATTAGACTGATTTTAGATGTTTCTAGCATAGTTCCTAATTTATAATATGTGGATGTTCTTACAGTGGAATTAGTGGAATTTGTAAATGATTACTTAAACCAGCTCTTGTACTTCCATATTCGTTTCCCATATAAATAGCTTAGTCTCTGTGAGACTTCTATTTAGCTTAAGTAAGAAAAACCTCGATTAATTTTCGTAATTTGAACGAGATAGCAAAGTAGACTGCACTCCGACGCTTAAGCCTACGTGTCGGTGCGCTGAATAGGTGGGTTTTTAATGAGGAAAGCTGTACTTGGCAATTATATGGCTTACACCGTAAGTATTGATTTTTTTCTTCAACAATAATTATTGTCGTTCGTACGTTTGTCGCTCGGGTAGGTATACTCACTCTACTCAAAGTCGTATTTATAGATTACACTCGGTATATTATTTTTGTATCATCATCATCACTCAGTTTATAAGTCCTTTAACCTTTTAGTTTGTGTATTTAGGAAGTATGTTTATTAGCGACATTTAGACTAAAAGAAGTATCGTGAGTAGGGTCATACGGAAAATAAGATAAATGTTACCCTGAATACTATTATGGCCAATAGGAATCTATAAAATGAAGCGAAAATGGCGGTTCGTAATGGAATTCCGGTGCAAAGTCTAATTAATGTATAGAAGTGAAGAACTGTAACTGGAAAAAAAAGAATCAAGGACTAAAAAAGAATAAAGGACGAAAGAATAATAGACTGATTGCGGTGAAACGCTTGTGTGGCCTCCAAATATTCTTGTTTCCAACTATTCGAATATCGAATAGTTAATGATAATATATTCGAATATTCGAATATATACGTAATATTTTTAAGAAGGGAATAAAGGGAGGAAGGGATAAATACAGATAAATAAACACATTCTATATATGTAAAATAAAAACACAATAATTGAAGAGAATTTAATTATTTTAATTTTTAAAAATATATATTATAAAAAAACAACAAAAAATATATTTTAAAAATAACGTTGAATTGATACGTTTATCTTACACCCCACGTGCAAGTTTTCTTTTTCATTATTCTGTATATAACTTCTTGTTTGTCGACTTAAGTATTTATGAAAACTAAATACAAGTTGACAAAACAATGTAGTAAAACTTGTTGTTATAAAGCCATAAAGATAAGCAGAAGATGTCCGACAAAGGCGTTTACATCTTTGATGTCCGAATTCGTATACCTGAGTGAATGAATGAATGCTTGCATACTCACTTCCAGGGACCGTAAACCTTTGTTTCGTTTAGAAAAATATTAAAAATCTTATAATATAAATAAGAGCGAATACTTTACGAATACTTTTTAAAGTAATCGAATAACGAATACTAAAAAACAGGCGAATATATTCGAGTTTCGAATATTCGAATATTCGGATTGGAGGCTCTAGGTGGAATATCTTTGGTCGATAGAGTAAGCAAATAATGGATGTGAATGTTATACTAGAATATTAAAGTAGTAGCGTAATACATAGAATAAAGGAAGGATCACTGAAATGGTTTCGTCATGTGGAATGCATAAGCAAGGAGAGGAAGGCATACAAAATAAATTTTAGTTAATTTTTATTTCCAACGTTTATTTAGTACCATATTATATATGGCCTTATACATGAATTTACAATTGATTTTACATGAAATACTTAACAGTATAAAACAATAATTACTAAAAGTTCTTCGTAACAAACTTATGCACTGTAATTGAAATTCCATAAATCTGAATATATTTTGTATTATCTTTGGAAGTTTGTCGAAAATTTTTAAGTCCCCTGTAATATAAAACAATTTTTTGATGTTTTTTTTCTTGTGTAGTCTTATACTTTCTGTAGCCACTTATTATATTGCATGAATAAAAATCCTTAAATGTTTTTTTGCAATTTTCTTCATAATTTTTTTTTAAACAATATTTTTATTTTAAAGAATATTTTATAAAACAGTTACTGGATTTTGTCCCTACAGGGATGATTAAATAATTAAGGATACATTATACAAGTCTCAGACTTAGCTAGATTGTATATGTGAAAAGTGGATGGAACAATCTATATGAGCTGGTTTAAGTGATCACTCTACCCAATGCAACGTTCACCAACTCCATTTTAAGAACATCCACACATTATCGAATTTTGAAATTTCTTATAATACCTATATGTTCGAATCAATAACCTTTCATATATTACTATGGTCTCTGCTAGAAAAGTTTGTTAATTTTTTTTTCACATTAACATGTTAGTATATACGGTTTTGTAACAAGTAATGATACCTCTTTATTTTTATTTTTTAAAGTGCAGTTTTCTTAGCAATATTCCTTTTAACGTATATGATATTCTTTCGAATTATTAAACATACTTACTAGAATACGCCCTAAAATCAATATTTTCAATTTTTACCCCTATCATGTACCAACATATATTTTCTAACAATACTTTTATATGAAAGTATATTCTAAGTATACAGTTGCTGGATTTAAGCATATTTTTGGTATACATTGCAAAGCGATAAAAGGAACATTGGCCCCGAAACATGTTGATTTATCAACAAATAGTGACTTAAACTAAACGTTTTCTTTTTATTAATATTATACAGGATGACTCGTAGCTAGTTTCAAAAACTGCGGAATTGTCTTTTTTATTAAATTATCATATTAGAATATACCTTTTTCATTTCTTTTACTGTGACGAACAACATCAAAACTTGCATTTTTTTCATTATTTCTGACTTATGATCTGAAAAACATTGGACCATCACTACACATTAACTTATATAGATTTTATTAATGTAAATTATCATATTAAAATATACTCTCTTCATTTTGGGTGAAATTTTTACAAATTTATACAGATGAACAACATCAAATTTTGCATTTTTTTTCATTATTTCTGACTTACATTCTGGAAAACGTTGGACTATCATTACATTAACTTATACCGATTATTAAAAATTTATTCACTGTGATACACCAAAAAAAAAGATTAAAAACTTGTAGAAATTTGAAAAATATATTTTTGAAGGTTTTCGTAATTTTATTTGACTTGTATTAAAGCGAATGAACTTTTAATATTTGATATAAGTTAATAGTAATAGTCCAAAGTTTGAGAGATAATAATTAATAATGAAAAAATTAAACTTTGATGTCGCTTCTGTTCGAGGAAAGTTCTGTGCCCGCTTCCGCATACTGGTAAACAAGCAAGTATATGACTGCTATTATGTATATTACACGTAAGTCGAGACGTAAAGATATACTACACAGCGTGTATCATTAAAATGATGTAAAACATCCGAGGGATTAAGGGCCGTGCGAGCGCGCGGGCAGAACTAAATCAGTTTGAAATTTGCCTAACAAAAGAACTCCCAACAAGTATAAACTAAGCTTAAGTCTGCGTGTTCCGCGCGTTCCGACTATCCCAGGGAGCCAACTCAAAAGCGCACGAACGAGCCATAAACTTTATCAGTTACGTGTCGTTAATGAATTTGTGCTTTTAATATCGTGCCCGGAAAATAGGCGGAAAACGTGCAGCGTCTGGTACTTTTTACCTGTCAAAAAGTCGCTTTGAAATTCAGCAGCCTTCAGCTTACAAAGCAAATCTTATTAAGGTCGGTAGACAGTTTAATCAGGAATCCCTTGCTTTGTAAGTCATATCTTAGCAGGTATCTCGGATGAGATGTTTTATCAAGACGCGTTGGTACCTTTGGTAATCATCATAATATTACAAGTGTATTATACTGGCTCTACGGAATAAAATACTCTACTAAAGATATTCCATATAATAAAGATATTCCAGGTTGAATATGAGGGTTGGCAGGTTTATCCTAGCGAGTATTCCTCAAAGCTTTTGAGAATCCATTGGAATACTAATTGAATAGCTCATCGAAAATACAATAATGAATGTATCATGTATATAACACAATATAATAATTCTAACTTAATCTAGCGAGTATTCCTCAAAACTTTTGAGGATCCATTGCAACATAAATTGGATAGCTCATCGAAAATACAATAATGAATGTATCGTGTATATAAGACAATATATAATATAAGTCTTTCGTAATAATAAATGGGTACTGTGGGAAAATTGGTATAGCTGTACTCCAGAAAAAAAATGTTATGGTTTCGTTTCCCGTTGATCACCACATATTTTTCTATGAATTCATAATAAAATATATTTTAACCACAGATCATTAAAATAAATAGATACATCTGGCGTAGATTTCTTGGTACACGGTCAATTATAAAAAGGGTCAATCTAAATACTATTAAAAAGTATAATGTCTTAGTAAATAAAATTATATTACACTTTATTATTATTATTATAAATGTCTTATTACGTTTTTACTTAAGTGATGAAACAACATCTATTATAAAGAAATCGTTTTTTTAACAAGGTATATAATTGCGCAGGAACAAATACTTAACAATATAAATGTATCTTGAATGAATATACCCAAAAGGGGAATACACTTCATGTAATCGAATCCCCACACCTGTTAGCTTGTTAGTTTTATAGAAAAAATAAATGTATCTTCATACATCTCATGGTCCACGTTTATACATTTTATGGACTATGTTCATAAAGCGTGTTGTTCATGTTCATAAATCTTATCGAACACATCTTACATCTCATTGTACGTCTTATTTTATTGTGGTGATGTTCATCATATGTTTTGTGTAAGAAATGCTTAAGTTTTTCATGCAGTTTTACATTATTGATATTTATTGTGTTAATTTGAAGACTCTTATAATTAATATAAATTAACTTTGTTTAAACCACTTATTTATTGACAAAAATCAACATGTTTCAAAGCCAATGGCTTCTTCATCAGGAAAACAAAAATAATATTTAAAAAATCCAAGTATAGATCAAAATATTAAAAAATGATATATGGAAAATGATAATATAAAGTACCTAATTAACATGAAAATAAATTTAAAAGATAACTATTTGCAAAAAGGACCTGATTATTTATAATATTCAATTTACTATTTACACTCTTTCTTATTTCCAAAATTTCTAATTTATCAAATTGTGATTCTGTATAATTTGTATGTAAAATTTGTTATGTTATGTTTATGTTACCACAAAATAAATTTGCTACGTTTGAAGATGAAGACTCTTACTTTGGTGGATAATTAAACTATGAGTACATTCATATTTTTTCAGCTAAATTATACTTTTTTTATGTAAAATTTAAGCTGGAAACTGGAAATTATAGCGCTAATATTTAAACACGTGACAATTTTCAATTGGCAATATTGTTCGACATTAAATCATTTCAGTTATATAATCTATACCTATAAAACTCAATGTCTGTCTGTGTGTTCTCTATACAAATCCACACCGTTAGTCCGATTCGAATAAAAATTTTCATACTTATGGTTTAGGACCCGGTGGGTAACATAGGCAAATTTCCCCCTATTCTCTTACCCCTTCTCCTCCCCCTGACATATTTTCTATGCAAATCTGTAAGTTTGACTGATCGGACTCAAAATTTGGAGACTTATTCTTTAGGACTCGGCGGGTAACATAGAAAACATTTCTCCCCTATTCTCTTACCCCTTCCCCTCCCCTTGACATTTTTTCGATGCAAATCTGTACCGTTTGACTGATCGAACTCAAAATTTAGAAACTTATTCTTTAGGACACGGTGGGTGACATAGACAACATTTCCCCCCTATTTTCTTACCCCTACCCCTGACATTTTTTCGATGCAAATCTGTACCGTTTGACCGATCGGACTCAAAATTTGGAAACTTACTCTTAAGGACTCAGCGGGCAATAAATGCGACATTTGTCCTCTATTCTTCCCCACCACTGATATATTTTCGATGCAAATCTGTACCATTAGACCGATCGGACTCAAAATTTGGAAACTTATTCTTAAGGATTCGGCGGGTAGCATATGTGACATTTCCACCCTATTTTTTGACCCCTGATATATTTTCGATGCAAATCTGTACCGTTTGACCGATCGGACTCAAAATTTGGAAACATATTCTTTAGGACCAGGCGGGTAACATAGGCGACATTTCTCCCCTATTCTTTTAACCCTTCCCCTCCACTAATATATTTTCGATGCAAATCTATACCGTTTGAACCTTTTTTTACCCTCACAAATTTATTTTAAACTTAATCCTTAACCCGTGCAACGCCGGGTATGAACAGCTAGTATAAATATAAAATAATCAGCGATCATTAAATCACCAACATTTTAATATCATCATCTTTTGTGCCTAGAATTAATAATGAATTAAAAATATTATGCAGAAAACTTTTTAGAAGGAATTCATCAGCAAATATTAAATTAAAATACACTTAAAATTAATTTACCTTAGAGGTTCGTTCTCATCGTGCTTTTATCATGGTCCAAATCACTTGGTTGACTTTGATTTTGTGTAGAAAGGTGTAGATTTATCTAGTAGCGAAAACTTAGAACGAGACTTCTTCATTCAATTGTGAAAGAAAAATATTATTCACACAATGGGCAAAATATTAATAGTTATGGAGATGAAAGATATGAGAGTTTGTTTTATTTTTAAATATTTCTGACTTACCTTTGTAAATGTTAGACAATACTGTCGTGCCAGTAATTTATATCGTACATAATTTTTTTTTTTTATACAAGTCAAATAAAATGGTTAACCTTAAAGAAATTTGAAAAATGTTTTGTGTAAAGTTTTTATCATTTTATTTGACTTTTATTAAAGCGAATGATTTTTTGATTTTCCATATGAGTCACTGTAATAATAATCCAATATTTAACAGCAAATAAGTCAGAAATATTGAAAAAGAGTTAATTAAGGTTTTTGATTTGATTAAAATGTATAAGAGTTTTACTATTATATTATTTTTTTTATAGGCTGATCTTTTTGTAAGCCCTTTATCATACGCCAACCTCGAAAATAGCGGGTCTTACTTTGGGTAATGTAAGATTTCACGTATAATCCTTTAGTAGCTATATGTTCTTATTATATTGTACATAAATTATTCTCAGTTGAATTACATGACAAAAGCTATTAAAGTAAATAATGCAAAAAGTGTTTCACATTTTCCTACTCATTGTATTGTACTCATTGTAATTAAAATTAAATTAAATTGTAATAGATCTGAGGAACGTATGTCGCGACGCCAGAAAGAGACTGCATGACAGAGAGACAGAATGTATAAAAAGGCGCGTGAATGTCGAGTCGAGTCTCTTTTACTACCATTGTTATCGAGACCGCATCTTACTGTATAAACGATTGTCTAAACCATTATTGTTTCCGAATAAATACTTACGAGAACAAAGTCTTTACTTGGAGCAACCTCATCCCGAAATAAGCAAAAGAAAGAAATAAAAAATAAAAGAAATAAACAAAAGCTACCGTGATAACCATTTACATATTATAAATAAGTCGTTCTTACAAACGAGTATCTTTTTTTTAAAATTTATTACATAATTCAAATTCATAAAAAAATAGGGTTATTTTTTAAACAATATTTATACATAAAATTCATTCAGTCCATACAAAAATTATAGAATGAACTTATAAATTGATCATTAATATCTACGGAAAAAATACAAAGCTAAAAAGTTTAGTTCATTAACAAAGTTAACAACATTTGTTCTGAGAACGAAATTACTGAATTTTATCCGCAGAGGGATAATTAATAATTAAGATAAATTACAGATGTCTCACTTAGACGAAGCTATTTGTATGAGAAACGTATGTGGAAAATGAAACGTTGAATTTTGTAGAGTGATCACTTAAGCCAGCTCATATAAGTCGTAATCCCTGGGTCATCCTTTAAAAAAACTTCACACTTTTCTCATATAAATAGTTTCATCTCTGTGAGACTTCTATAATTTATTTCAACTAAAAAAATTGGCGTATCAATGTCTCATATAGTCGCCTAAATTACAATTTTTTAATGATTCATGTTTTAAAATGGTTGGTTTTGTATAAATCAAAGTATAGTCTTAAATCTTATAATCGAAGTTGGCATTATCAAATTAGTGAGTACAAAATTACTTGTTTAAAATGTTGGTAAATATTGCTTGTGCATTCTAATACTAAAAATGAAATAAAATACGCGGTTTCAATTTTTTTCATTTTCATAATACACACGCATATATCCACAAGAGAACCTATACATTATACATACTCGATATTTTTAAAAGCACTTTCCTCTCCAAAATTCTTTATTGATTATTTCTAATAATAAAATGATGTATTGCTCGTTTTGAATCCATATTATTTTTGAACTAGAAATAACTCTTAAATAATGAGGCAGGGTATTGGAGTCACACCGAATTGAGCAGTCGATATAAATATGTAGGTGTGTACACACGACATAACTCAGAGCGCCTGTAAGGACTGTATAGCCCCGGTAGTCAATTAGAACAGTCACGGGCAATTTATTATAGCTTTTGTACCACCTCTCTAATGAGCAATTGTAATTACCTTCCTATCCGTTGTTTCGAATGAGTAATGACGGCAGTGTGTTTCGCCTTGAAACCGAAACTACGGTCGCCCAAGTACTCGCGATGAATACATTTGTTGGCGCTACAATCGCATTGACAAACGTCTGCATTGCATTTGTCCGCAGGCACAAGCGAAAGTACGTACTATATCATGTCAGATGAAGAATATAATGATTTTATAACACTTTTAATTACTTCTTCAATCCCATTATTGCTTGGAATTGGAATTGAGATGTAGTCATTGACGTTTCTAGGTACAATACCGGCCTTAAGGCGATTGTCTGAAATGCAAGCGATGTTCAGCGGCGGGGAGCACTTTTTTCATAGCTTCTCTCTCATTTTGTATCACTTTTTTGAGTGGAACTAACTAACTAACTTAACTAACTTACCATCACGCCGTCTCCCCGTGGGGGTAGGCAGAGAGGATAGAGCGCCATACTCTTCTGTCCTGACATACAACTTTCGCTTCGTCCACATTCATACATCTTCGCATGCAAGCTCGACGGTCGTTCAGGCTTCTCACAAGACCATGTTCCAGTATCTGTTCAATCTGGTCATGCCACGTCTTTCGTGGTCGCCCTCTCTTTCTGGCGCCGTCAATACTTGCATCATATATCTTTCGTACCATTCTTTCCTCATTCATTCGCTCAACATGCCCAAACCACCTGAGCGACCCTATTTTTATTCTTTGTATTATGCTACGATCAGCTTTACGTTCATACCTAATATCTTCATTCTTTACTCTATCATACATGGATTTACCACATATACGTCTAAAGAAGTGGAAAAATATCAAATTAAAATTTATTCATTAGAATCCATTTATCTTTAATTAATAGGTGTGGACCTCGTAGCCCAGTAGGCATAACACTGAATTTTCATACTGGGGCTTCTGGTTCGATTCCCGATGAGATAATAATACATATGTGTTATTTACTCAAGCCTGGGGTATTTTTGTGACGTGTTTCGCTGCAGTAACTGGGCCTCATGGCCTGTTGTTTTGTTAGCTTAACAAAAAATACTTTCTACTATACTACCGAGATACTAAAAGCCAGAAAAGCCAGACGTGAAAAAACATTAAAATCTTTCTAAAATGACAATAAATAAATTATTCAATCAATCAATAATTTTTCGAATAAACGATATTTTAGAATTGAAGGAAATTATTGATCTGTTCTGTGGGCTTTATACGAGCTACGATGATTTTTTTCAATAATATGACAAAGTAAATGATTATTTTTAAAGAATTAAAATTATTTTGAACGAATTAAAATTATCATCAATCAATCAGTCAGTTTCTTACAATTTATGTTTTAAAAAATATTTATTTTGAGTGTGTGTGTGTGTTATTTTAGATATTTTACATCTTTTTAACTTCAATAAATAAGATAATATACGGCGTATTGTGTGTTAAATGAAAAATAAAACATAATTAAACGAAATAACTTTGTGGTGATAAACAATTCATAATGAATAACCACAAAGTAATAGTAAAATACAATAGTAGAAAAATAAAACGTTTAAAAATAAAACAGCACTTGCAAAAACGGTAAAAACATGTTTTCCTTTTCGAATTGTATTATTTTATGATTCGGTCCATTTCGAAGCATTGTTTCCATTATTAGCCTAATTTATACAATATAAATTATAAACCATAGCATTGATATTTTCTTAATGTTAATTTTCTTTTTTAATACTCTTCTAAACTGACCTTTAATGTTTCTTGTCATGAACAGATATTTTACGTTTTATGTATAGCAGGCATGAGTTACTTTATCTCTGATACTTGCGTATAAGACAGACCAAGAAAGCTTAATGTTTTCAAAAAAATTGCATAATCTAAAAGTGTGTGTCGGGTCGAAATCTCATTTGTAGAAATGTTAATTCTAAAGAAATTGTGTTCTCAGCACATGCATGCAGAAAAATTGTTAATAATAATATTGGTTTATGAAAGCAGTTAAATAATTTAAAATATTAACTTTCAAGCGTAATCTAGTCTATATGCTAATTAATTCGGAAGAATATCATATATTAAAAAGAATATTGCTTAATATTCCACATTAAAAATAAAGAAGTATCATTGCCAGCTGCGAAATCTATGTATTTTGTTTCAAAAAGAGACTATAGATGTCCCTAGCACAGCCCCTTAAAATATATGGGTGATTCCTATTTGGATCTTTTTTTTTTTAAAACTTTAAAAAATTTGATGTGTGGATGTTCTTACTATGGAATTTGTGAACGTTGCATTGTGTAGAGGGATCACTTAAGCCAGCTCATACAGGTTGTAAGCCCTGGGTCATCGTATATACACCGAAAGACTTCCATACACGTTTTTCATATAAATAGATTCGTCTCTTTGAAACTTCTTAATTAAATTCTAAAGTATTTATATTTTCTAACAGCAAAGCACTATTTTTGATTAGTAAAGTGTTACTCTTCCACGAACGAGCATCTGGATCAGTAAGTACTTACTAGAAAAGAATTTATGGAGTTTGATTACTCGCAATAAGGTTTATGCGATTTATCATCCCTACGCGTAATAAAGATATTCATTAAAATACGCCCTGAAGCCTTCTTCGCTGCTTCTTTACAATTTGATTAGTAAATAAATTGCATCGCGTTTTGCTGAACTAATTTTATCGTTATAAATTTAAAATTATTTGTTTTATTGTATATCATTTTAATTGAACGTCAGCAATTAATTCAGAAGATACAAAATTTTATTGTGTTTGGTGATACTTTATATAAATTTATATTTCTGTTCTTTGTGTATTTATTTTAATTATATTGATTGATTTAAAAATCAAAAACGTAAATTATGCTAATAAGTATAAGTAGCTTAATAACAACCCATAATATTTTATAAAAACTAGTCTCTGCATTCATATATGTATTTTCAATCGAAATGGCCCCTGAAATTTTCAATGCACTGTTTTCGTGATAAGTTTGCAAATTTTCCTAATCACATGTACGAAATAAATGTTTTATTTGATTCTAGTCATTAATTTTCTTGATGATAGTACTATTAAATTTTTACGTTTCATTTTATAATAGTACCTACTATTAAAAATATTAAATATTACAATAATATTTTTAAGTCTCACAGAGACGAGGCTATTTATATGGGAAACTTGTATGGAAATTTTTATATGGTATCCCAGGGCTTATTACCTTATGAGCTGGCTTAAGTGATCACTTTACACAATGCGACGTTTACCAATTCCATCCACACCCTATTTTTGAAAGTTGTAAATCAGTAAGATATTCGAATGGACTATGATATAGAACTATGGTTATTCTCATGACATAGTATAAATAGATTTCGCAGTTGATAATAAAATATTAGGCAACGTACTTTTTAATAAATATATGATATTCTTCCGAATTATTTAACATATACATGCCTGAAAATATTTTTCTTATTTTTTTTAACATTATTTTATACATTAGTTTTATATTAAAAAAGAGTATCACACAACACTTGTATCTTATTTTCTATCTCTTCTCTTCAAGATCAAGTTCAAACGGGAAATGTCGCGTGTATCTTATATTGGAATTATACTTATATTAACAATTATATTGTATATTAGTTATAAATGTTTAATGTTTAATGCGAAATCCCAAGTAAGTCATTTACTTACATGATAATCTTGGTGCTCGCTTATTTAATCACGGATAATTTTTTTAGCAGCTTTTGTCAGTATATTTGATGTGATGATTAGTGATATATTTTAGAGAGCGATTTGCAAATTTTGTCGTTAATGATGTTGGTAAAAAAAGTCGATAAGTGTATTTGATTTTGTGTTCTAGTTTTATGCCGGTTTCTGTCAAAATTAAAGGCTGTTATAATGTTGGAGTGTGATGAATATTTTATTAATTGTAATATAGCAGTTGTAATGTTATTGTAATCGTAAACGGAAGTATTTATGTGCACCACTAGTAAACTTACACATAGTTTTGAATATTGTAAGTCTAATACTTGAAGGTCAAGAATATACTTACTATAATTTCTGATTTTTTTATTTGTATATAAATTACATACATATAAAAACTACATACAAATAAAAACTGAGGCACAAAAGCAATGTTAAGGGACTACAGGGTTGTATTATGACCTCAGTTATTCTCTTACTGATTTTCGAGTCACATGAGGCCACTAAAGAAGATTAAGATAAGAAGATAAAAGACATATATTAAAGAAAACACATTTTTATTGTGAAGTCGCAATTTAAGAACAAAATCTTAATGTACTAGGCTGCCGTGGCACAACTGGATAGCCTGCCGCTTCCGGATAGAGTGGACGTCCGTGGCTCGAATCCCGGTAGCAGCTTAAATATTTCTTCGCCGATTTGATTTTTATGTATGTCTTTTTCTAATTGATTCATACATTTTCTTAGTAAAGAAGATAAATAAATAAAGATCCATAAATAATATTTTAAATATATAAAGCATTAACTTTGTGGTCAGACATTTAAACAAAATGTTATTTACTTTTTCTTCAAACACAGCAAAATCATTTTGTGGTGATATTGTAATTATAATTTATAGAAATTAACTTTGTATACACCACTTTTTTATTGAAAATAATTCAACATGTTTTAAAGCCAATGGCTTTTTCATCAGGATAACAAATGTACAAAATTTAATTTAATTTCTATAGATTATAAATGTTATTTATGTTAGTACCTATATAACCATTAATTTTTTTAATTTTCTTTTTTTTTAAATAACCACCAAATAATACACTATAAAACTATTTTGTGGTTTATACTAACAAATAATATTTTGTTGAAGACATTTTATATTATTTATTTAAATTTCATGCATTTTAAAAAATCAATAAAAATGATGAAATTTGACGACTATGGAATGGCATTGATTGTTGTAGCGTTATTGATTTAAAGTACTACCGGTAATATAAAGATCTAGGTTCAGGGCCGGTGGCTAAACTAGTCACTAAATTAATAAAAAGAGAACACTTTGAATAAAACAACTATTTATTGACACTTCGAGGCCAATGGTCCTTTCATCAGGCTACAACTTATACTAAAAAATAAAATTCTAAGTATATACATAGATAAAAACAAATAATAAATATACGGAAGTTCAATAAATAATTAAGAACTAACGCGACAACAAATTTTAAAGGTAAGCATTTGCAAAAAAGATTTAAATAATTGATATATTTTATTTGTTATTAACACTGTTTTAATTTCTAGTTACTGAATGTTTTCGAAATATAGATTTATTATTAGTGTTTTTCAAGGTGACATATCTAATTTGTTTTAATAAATATAACTGTTAAATTATTTTCAACATCAGATGAGATTAATATGATATCACAATCACACAATCCTAAACCACAACTTTTAAACCTTTCAACACCCACGATCACTATATTGCTATCCAACTGTAATCTTCATTTTGGCAGCCATATTAAAAATTGTAAGTCATTCATTATTTGGAATGTATTCCTGTGGTATTTGTACGTATCTAATATGAATAAAGGTACGTATTTCAACAAATTTAACTAACAGTTTGTACTTGCACATACATTTTTTATAAAAAATATTTGTAAAGTCTTCAAATCTGAAAATAGTCTTACATATTCTTCTAATTTCAGTTTTCTGGATATTACAGTGTTTCTACAACCTTTCTAGCTGAATCTTCTGGTTTGTTTCTGCAGGGGAACCATGCCGTGTTTTTAAGACCCATCAGGGCTGATGGAGCATGCAACGTGAGCCAGAAACCACAAACACAAACCACAAGATTCTGAGTGGCCGTGAAAACCTAAGAACTTTCTAGCTGAAGTTTCGGATCCCATTAAAGGGTCCATCATCAGATTTGATGTGTCACAAGTCACAACACATCAGCTCTGATAATGGACCCCATGCGCAATGCCCAATGGATGCCTAAGGACTCAATGGACGCAATGCGATCCAAAACTTTAGCCAGAAAGGTCATAGAACGGCAGAATATCATAGAAAACTCATACTAGAAGATTCGCAATGTGAGAACCTAAAAACATTTTGTTTTCAGGTAGTAGCAAGTATTTAACTACCCATACAATTTTCGAAAAGCTGTTGCTTTTAAATATTTTTTTTTTTTAATAATCTTATTATATACACTTTTGCTTACTTACTACCTATTATGTGCATACATTTTTCGTATTTTTTTTTTATATTTATATTATATTTTATATTTATATATATATCATACAATTTTCGAAAAGCTGTTGCTTTTAAATAATTTTTTTTTTAATAATCTTATTATATACACTTTTGCTTACTTACTACCTATTATGTGCACTTTTGACTGCAAATAATAGCAGTATTCACTTGAAAACTCGTTTAAAAAGCTGTGCCTGTTAAAGGGTTAAAAGATCGATGGAAGAGATTAAATAAATCTACAATAATTAATTGATATCGTTGAAATATTATACATGAGCTACCTTCGTTGAAACAGAAAAGAAAAAACACGCTGGTCTTTTTACTCTCGAATTTCAAACTTGTCTCAAAGTATTGTGCGTCTTATTTTAATAACACCACTTGGCAAAAACGTATAACAGAAAATTTTGTAATTTTGGCCTTTAGATTTTAATCTGTACCCGAATTTAATGCTACTCATACTTGGATGGAAAATATTATTTAATACTTTGAATTAAACAGTAAGAAGTACATTTTAATAATTACTCAAGGTCTTCTCGGCTTTGATGTTTGGTGAAGTGGAGTAGCGAGATATTATTAATTTTATATCAAATTATACAAATAAATTGAAAAATATATTTATATTGTAATGGATACGATGCGATACAACGGGAAACAATAGATTTAGTACAGATAATTGTTTTATCTTTTCTTCTTCAAACACAGCAAATTTATTTTGTGGTGACATTATTATTATAATTTATAGAAATAAACTTTGTTTATGCCCATGGCCCCTTCATTTATATTTGTGTCCTGACAAAGGGGCCATGGGCTCTGAAACATATTGATTTTTTTCAATAAAAAAGTGGTATAAACAAGGTTCATTTCTATAAATTATAGTTTTATCTTTACGTAGTTCATAAGAAAACTCGATTAATTTTGGTAATTAATGATATTCAATCAATTTTCAATGGTAATATTGTCATTTTTGAAAAAAAATAGTTCCTTCATAATTAAACCAAATAAAATGGAAAATGATAAAATGATAAATGTTGTTGTAAAAAAAACATACTTTGGTTTATCATTTTTTTAATATTTCAATCATAAAATAAAGTATTTCTAATTTTCAAACTATTAATTCGTGATAATATTCCATCTTAATGATTTAATTAAGACACTATATAAATTTTCCACTCTTTTTTAGAGAGTACAAGGGTATTTAAAAGTAAGTCTATATCATTTTTATGAAGTAGTACCTATGTAATGTTTCTATATAATTTGAAAAGTTTGGTTTTATTTTGATGTTGAGATACGTGAGCCATTATTTGATATATATTGCATCTTATTATATTATTATTTATTTAAAATAGAAATGCAAATATGGAAAATGTGTCACATCAATATTCTTACTATTTTCATACTGAGCTTAACGCTTGTGTTATGAAGAAAGGACTAACTTGCTGATGTCCTGGAATGAGACTCGAACCAACGACCACTGGATGAGAGATTCATTTACAATTTTAGTAGGTATTGATACATAAGGGTAAATTTTTATTTGTTGTTTAAGTGCATCAATGACCTTATTAAGTTTATAAAAGAGTAACCATATATATTTAGTTATTTGGCTAAATTTCTGAATCAAGCAATTTCGCCGAAGTATTTTTTAAACAGTTCATAAAACGTATTTCTCGCACGTTCAAAAACCATTTGTAAACACTCTAGCTCCAAGAGTGAAGACTGTATCGAGTTATTGAATCAATATTTTACACCGCGATCGCACCTGCAAGCGGTACGCCATAAAAATGATTGCGAAGAGCCATATTCTTTTGCGAAATCGAAAGAAAAAATAACAAAACCATCAAGTCTCGCTTTATATATCGCTTTATCGCATGGTTTCGGGTGAAGGCTATGGGAAATATTACGAAATATTCCAGGAAAGCGTTGCAAAGGAAAATTGAAATAAAAGAAGGGCGTCTGGTGTAAAAAAACGCTATGCACATTCTGTGGAAAACTGCCTTAGCCCCTTTTCCACCCTGGCAATAAAGGTTGAAGAAAAACAGGTTTCTGCCCTTCTCTTTAACGAACGGCTAGAAATACTTACGGCCCTAGCATGAAATATTTTTTTTTACCCTCAAAATGAACTTAATTTATGTATAATTTCGACTGCTTAGTGTCTATTTAATACACCTTACTACAAAAACATACAAATATTTATTTATTTATAAAATTATTTCTATTTTTTATGTCTGTAGACGTCTAAAAATGTTTACTACAGTTTTATAAAAACCCAATCAAATGAGTAAAGTATTATGGAAATATTTTAATCCGTTGTATATGAGTCATGAAATCCCTGTTTTTGTTCAAACTGGATTGATAGTTTTGACGTTAGTTCTTGTGTAGTGTTGATGGCTTTCATGTGTTTTGTTTAATTTAACTCCCTGACTTTTGCTTCACAATTATCAATCTTATGCTTTAGTTTTAGAGTTACAATTACTGTTGTGTTATTCACTTTGAGTTTTTGTGTTGTTTGTACATTTTAAAGATATTAATTTTAAATTAAATATTTCATATAATTGAAGATAATCGTTAACTTTGTAATTTTATTGAGAATAAAAGAAACACGGCCATACAATTATATGAAGCCCATAATATCGAGAAATTTTCTTAATTTTTAAAACATCATTGGTTTAGTAATTTATTAGTTGATTCAAGAATTTATTTTTGATCATTTTAGCAAGTTATATATACATAAAATATATGAAACCTAACGAATAAATTTAAATTCGATTCCTTACTATACAAAAATGTAATGAAAAATGCAAAAAAATCTTAATGAAAAAGTGGTGAAATTCATCCGCATTGCCAGACAATCGCTTTTAATTTCTGCGATAAAAGAATTTCTGGTAATTTCGTCAATTAATTGATATTTATCTTGTATGTACCTATATTTACGTAATTATATCTTAAAATAAAAATAATGTCTCTAACAATTGTATCTTTATCTTCGATTCCCAAATATTCCGTATTTTTTTCGCAGTTAGGTACATCGAATTCACACTAAACACTCAACACAATATATTATAAATGATCGCCGGGCAAATATAGCCTTATACTGTACGCATTTACTTTATTTACGGCCTATTTTCTCTTGAAAAAACAAGACTGTCTTGTGTAGCCGTTCGTATTTTTGTCATTTTTCTGTCGCTTACTCGTTCCTGTCCATTTCCTCGTGGAGGTGGATAAATAATGTACAAATAGTGGAGTGGATTGCTGCAGATCTCGGCCGCCTGCTGAGCAATATCGTATTATTTTTTGGGTGTTACCAGTTTTGGCCCCCCACTTCTGTCGCTGATGCAATACAGCGCAAGGTCTATAAAACGTAAGGTGGAAAACTCTGGGTTATTGATTTTTATCATTTATCTAGCTAGATTTATATTTCAGGTTTATGTTTTGGAATATGCAGAACTTTTTTATTTTATGCACTTTAAGCTGGCCGTATATGATAATTTCAGGTTCTTTAATTGGCGTAACATAGAAATATAAAGCAAACGTATAAATGGTCGCGGGTTCGAATCTCAGCCCAGACTAGCAAGTTAGTCCTATTTTCATAGCACAAGCGTTTAGCTTAGTTTGAAAATAGTAAGAATATTGATGTGACACGTATTTCGTGTTCGCATCTCTATTTATTAAAATAAAAATAAATAAAAAATAAAAAAATATACTGGTTGCTATCTATTTTGCATGAAAACATAGAAGGTTGAATTTTAAAATAAATAAAGATTTTAGTTTGTGTTATAGAAATATAATTATTCTCTTTTTATATATTTTTAAGGTTATTTATTTATAAACATACAAATTATAAAATATTAAAAAAAAACAATACACTTTTTAAGAGTACCTATACATTGTAATATCAATTCTCGTGCTTTAATCGAAAAGTATGGTCATTTTAATTTTAACATGCTAGGTATGGCAATAAGCAATAAGACATAATATTTGAGTTAATTATAAAACAAAAGAATATGAGTATGTAAAGTATGTTCTTGATTTCTTGTTTTTTTTTCTTTTCTATTGATTCTTGTTGATTTAATGATTTCAATAATTATCCCATGTCGTTTCTATTTACCCCACACATTATTCTCAATTACTCTAGGGGGTATGGAGTAAAAATAAATGGAAAGTATTTTGTTTTTAACAACAATTCAATTAAATAATGATATTTTCTAATAATAGATGATTAAAAAGTCTTGCAACGTCGTGCAACGCAATGCAACGTAAAATTATACATTGACTGCTATTACATAACATTGTCGCATTGTAAATCTTGATGTTTCTTGGATATCATGATATTTCGCATAGAAACATTACGCATACTACATTTCTATTTTTTGCCTTGCTAATATAAAAACGCCGTAATAATGGGTATAAGCATTGATTCAATTTCTTTTTTCTTTTTCATTGATCTCCCTTAAGTGTTCTACTTTACCCTACTCTAATTACTTGTTACTGATTACCTACTGCTACTAATTACCCTACTCTACTCTACATGGCTTTTACGTAAATCAATTATATCTCGAAAATAAAAACCGAATTTTATTAAATTTAGTTAAATTGACGCATGCGAGTTTTTTCTGAAATTGTGATTAGCAATAATAGAATTGATAACATTTCTTTATATTATAATAAGTAAACAATAATTAAATGCAAAAATAGCAATAATACTTAATAGGCAAGATAAACAAACATTCATATATTGTGTCGGGATCACTGAACGTGAATAATAGTTTTATTATGTTACAATCTGCGAAAATCTATGTATACTAACTAGTAAATGGGAAAAGACTACAGGTGTCTCTAGAATAGTCCATTCAAATAATCGAAAGATTCTCAGCTTCTTGAACATACCTACATATTATTATAGATCTTTAAACAAATTGATAATGTGTGCAAGTTCTTACAATGGAATTGGTATAGAGTTATCACTTAAGTCAGCTCATACAGGTTGTAAGCCCTGGGCCATCGTATAAAAAATACTTTCATACACGTTTCTCATATTTGTAGCTTCGTCTTTGTGAGACTTCTACAATTTATCTTAATTAGAAGAAGAAAAATATTTTGGTGCAAGCTGCGACACGCTAAGTAATTTGACTCCTATATTACGACTAGTCTAAAATAGTTTTTTTTTTTCGAAAAATATTAATCATTTTCAGTTTTCAAAAGCATATTTTTATGAAGATCTTTTATTGCCGGCAGTTGGCGTCGGGAAGGTATAATTCAGAGTCTTTTTCTTGAGTCCACAGCGGTTTCACACACTCAAAAAATAAACAGTTGCGGATGCCTTGGTCCAATAAGCGCCATCACAAATCATACGGCGGAATTCCTCAGTTCGCACTTCCTGCCGGGGTTGGAGGGTGGGGCAGGAAGGCAGAGACGAAATAGTTGGGGTGGTTATTGTCGGAATACGGGCAATAAGAGACAGCGACGGAGATGTACCGATATTGTCGGCAATAACGAACGCTGCGATGTTGATTAAGATGTTTGTAGATATGTAATTATGAAATTGAAGACGATGTTTTGTTATATAGATGTTTAATTTAAACAAGACTACATGTACGAGGTGTTTTCATACAGCGAGCCGATTTTGTTTTAGAATATATATATATTTTTAAATCAAGCAGTTTTTAATTGATAAGAATAAAATATAAAATATTTTTTATAACACTACTATTTATTAAATTATAAACATATTATTTTAATTTTAGTTTTAAGCATACGTTGTACCCTGAAGCAGGGACCATCGGCCCCAAAACATGTTAATAATTCAATAATATATAGTGGTTTAGTACAAATTGTTTTCATTCTTTTTATAAAATACCGTAAAGTTATTGAAGATGTTAAACAGAATTAATATAAAAAAAAATTAAGATCATTTATTAAACTTTTGACAATTTACCGTGGAAAATATCATCGGTGAAATGGCCGCTTTATTAAACACAAAATCTTTTTACAACACAATTTTCAGTATATATTTTTAAGATATTTCCGGTACAATATGTTCGATTTCTCGATGAGTGCTATCTTTCAACTGTTGAATTATTATTGACTTATTACCTTAGAACCTACTACTATGTATCAAGGAAATCAAATCAAGGCAGTTTTTATTTAATATAACATTAATTTTCTATTACAATTTTTACAATGTCTTATTACAATTTTTTAAGAATAAATACATTTTATCTCTGCACCTCTCAAAAAGAGACTAACCCTCGTGCTTGTTAAAGTTTAATCAGGTGAACGGGGAGGTCAACTAGCATCACTAAATTTTGACATTTTGCGGCCAGGAAATGCATAGTGTAGAATTTTTAACGTGGCGTTAACTGTGTACAGTATGGCATAGTCCTATTGAAATCATTTTAGGTAAAAAATAAATATATTTTAGGTGAAAAAATATTAAAATCGCAAAATTTTCTATTCGGGGATACTCCAGTATAAAATTCAAATCATGTTAATGCCAAAATTTTGAATCAATAAAAGTTTTGCACCAGTTAAAAAAATGGTTTCTATGCTTTTGTGGGTGCTATCCACGTAGGTGTAAATTTTCAATTCCTCATAATTTCTCAGTAGCCCCAGAGCTTTCCTCGAAACCGCGGCCGTTTGAAGGAGAAACATGGCAGACTTATGATAATGCGGAGGGGACATAGCAGTCGCATTCATTTCCGGCAGATCTTGTGCCATTTATATACAAATTGAGCTTCATCCGTCTCAAAATCCAAAAACGGCGCTTATTATATTTTCCTTTATCTCACGCAACACAAAATAATATTTACACATTCAAGCCCGTTCCTAGGTAGGCAAGCGTAAAATGCTACTATATTATATACCTATATTTATGTTTTGACAGACCAATGCCATTATTTTTTAAATAGTGTTACGTGGCGTGGCTCGCTCGAAAAATGAAATGGCACAACTCGTAAAATAAATCTTTTATTATCGCTTGTACATTATCTCTCACATTTTACAATCGCTCGCAACGCAATACTGGTTTTTTTATTCAAACACAAAAGAACAGCTCTCTTTTGTTTTTCTACTCAGGTAAGAACCCTTCCATTTCTTCGCTATTTATTTAATCATGTTAGTTCTTATTTCAACCACTGGGCATACCGGCCCGCCGTTCTGCGCATGTGACACTTTTCTATGGAACTGTCAAATGTCAACGAACAGCTCGTTACAATAGATTTGCCTATACTTAAAATGTGTCATATCAATACCATGCTATTCATTTTTGCTACGAAAACAGTATTATGTTGCTGGTCTCATTACTAAATTTAATTTAAAATAATCAAAAAACTCTATAACTATTGGTTATTTACCATAAATGTAGGCAAATGTGATAGATTTCCACACAAATTTGTCCTGATACTCCTCATCGCACTCATTATATCACACCCTCATACGTTTTTATATGTTAACAAGGCGCTTACAATCTAAAATGACAATAAAATAAATTTCAAAATCTATCCATCGTACATACCTTTCATTAATGTCTGAACAGAATTGTTTCTTAGAATCGTGCAGAAATACAAAGAACCTTCATTAATTCTAATAATTATATAGCATCTTTTTTCAATACCATTCATATAAATACAGTTTGCTGAATGCAAAATATGTAGATTGATAATGCCCTTAATGTAGAACTTAAAAACAAATGTTTTTATTTACATATTTGTGATTATGGAGTTATATAAACTTTCCTCCGAAACAATAAATAAAAATAAAATAATAAAACAATTAAAATTGTCTGACAGGAAACTGCAATATCAATAATATTTTTTAATTAGGTTTGTGAATGGATACAAGGAATAATTAAAATAGTGATTATGAGTTGAGAAACATAATAAATATTTAGTATTTCCAATAAGCGCACGTGATCTCCCTTCTTACATTTCATGCTTTTGACATGAGATGACGTGCCTCCCTTCTAACAAGTGAAAATTCCTTTACATTCCCTGATGAAGGAAGTAAGAGTGGTTAAGATGACGTGAGGGGTAGCTGCGGGCGGGCGGCGGCCCCAGGATAGGCAGGCGACTGGGGGATGCTCAGTATTTATAACATTCGCGTATGAATGTTTGCCATTTCGTCTCAACCTCCCCATGTATACACCCAGCGAAAGTGTGGCAGAAATTCAAAGAAAGTGTTTGAATATATTAAAAAAAAAATACACAAGTTTTTTACATAAAATCATGATTTAGAATATATTTTCACTGAACGTGACTATGGAAAGTAATAATCAGACGATACAAGCAGATGTTTTCTAGTAGAAACTTACCACATGCTTTTCAATGATTTTAGTATTAAAGTATTTTGGAATTAGTAATAGCTTTCCTTTTAAGACAGGAATATTTAATACGCGCTAATCAAAGAAAACTAAGAAAAATAAAATTTTCAAACTATTTCTTTACGTTTTTGTTGACGTGTGTTTTTAAGTTATGAATAATAAATATTAAAGGAAATTTTATGTGATGGATGAAGATATAATGATTGTGTCTCATCATAATTATCATATTTTCCAAACATATTTCAACGCAAATATTATACGATTTTTTATTTAAAGTTATTATTTACGTTATGAACAAATTTAACGGATTTTTTCTGATCAGATTATAAACGATAATCCCTAATAAACTCGGAAATCTACAAAAAAAAAAAGATTTTTTTGTATTAATGCATTTAATATAGGTACTCTATAATACAAAATTTAAAAAAATAATACTTCTTCTTTAGAACAAAAAACTGACGCAAAAACGGAAAAGCCACACTTTAAATAGCTCTTCTGTTGAATTGCTTTTTCGTAAATATCTTATTTTATTAAGGACCGTCGAAATGTTTCTTAAATATTATCAAAAAGTCCTGCTCACCTCGCTTAAGGGAAACATTTTGTGGGTATTTTTAAACATTTATTTTACGGTTCAACAGACCAAGAGGCCCAATTACAGAAGCCAAACACATCACAAAACACCCAGGGTTGAGTAAATCACAGAGATTAATTGTGACCTCATCAGGAATCGAACCCGGAACCCTTGATGTCCACTGGGCTACGAGCTAAAACAGAAAAAATATTTTCAACCATCTTTAATAAAATTAAACTTAAAGTGCATTTATTTTTAATCAGAGATGTTTTAATAGATTTCTTAGAGCAGATAGGACAGATTTCACAGTACTTATTTCGTCTTCTGTTTTATAGTTTACCCCGCCCCGAAACTGGTCGGCACCAATTAATTAAGCCCCAGTAGTAAAAACAGAACTATATACTTACTTTTAGTTTAATCATGACATTTAATTTGTATCAACTAGAACAGTGTAAGGGTAGTCTAGACGACTGTACCTATTTACGAGTAAGTGTGTATTACAATTTATGTATGTGCATGGTGAACATTACTTTTAAGCAAATAGTTGTTGATGGCTGTGACCATATTTATGTTAATTTAAATTTAATATTTAAAAAAATTATTATTACGAAAAAAATTATTGGTTATCACACAAATTTTTTTTTTTTTTTATAATGTTATATAATTATTTTTTTATGTTATGCTGTTTATTAAAACTTGAAAACATAAGTAGTTATCATTTCATGTGCAAAGGCATCGCCTTCTACCTTTTGTCCAAAGCGTTACAGACAGAATTGCCAGAGTTCTCAAGAAAAGAGACATTAAGACAGATTTTGGTACCAACTCAAAAATTAAGGATTTGTTGAGATCAGTGAAGGATCGAGATCGTTTAGAAGCAGACGGTGTGTATAGACTCGATTATCAAGACTGCGATAAAGTATACGTGGGACAAACGGCGCGCACAATTTCCAAAAGGGTCATCGAGCAGAAACGGGCATGCAAACTCGGTCATCCAGAAAAATCAGCACTGGCTGAGCATTTTCTAGATACCGGCCATCATATTGCATTCGAACCGAAAATCCTTGGAAAGCCTAAGAGTCACCATACGCGTCTTGTCAAGGAAGCACTAGAAATCTACAAGAACCCGATAAATATATTAGAGATGATGGTCTCAAATTAAAAACATCTTGGTATCCGGCGCTTCAAAGTCATTCTCTTCGCAGACTCCGCAGAGATAGTGATCAGACAATAGGTGAATCGTACACACAACACAATACAACACATCATGACTTCGGCACGGTATTGCAAGCCGATATTTAACCATAACACCAACATTCACAACACATCAGCCCTGATGATGGACCCTGCAATGGGATTCGAAACGTCGGCCCGAAAAGTCGTAACAACACGGCATAATACCCCAGTAAACACAAACATGAAGATTCTGAGTGGCCGTGAAAACCTAGGAACATTCATAAGTAGTTATGTTTGTTTTTTATTTAACCACTGCGAGAAATAAATCATAGCTCAGCGTGACGTACCAGATGGACAGCGTCCACCAAAAAGACCCCTCAAAGCGATAGAAAGATAGCTGAATTTCAGTATCGTAAGAGAAAACTAAGTCACAAACAGACTCTCGAGTCTAAATAAAGCGGAAGAAGAAGAAGAAGAGAAATAAATCGGCACTGGCACTTGATGTGGGTTGGAAATTGTGTAAGTAAGATTGTCTCTTAGCGCTTGCAGTGTATACATTGAAGCATGAATTTTAGGTAAAGTCCGCTCTTCATAATGTTGCGCTTTTTAATACACTGATACTATTGTGTATAATACACATTGTGTATAATACACATAGTGTATTAGTAACTTTCCTTGATTGATTGATTGCGCGGATCTACGCAAATGACTTTTGAGGTGGGCGCACGCTTAGGTATATTTTTATTGAAATTTATTGAGCTGGATTCCAAAGTGATAAAACCTTTCAATATTATCACAATTATAACCATATTTTTCATGTTTAAATATAACACAATGCACCTATTGTTAGACATTTTTTTCTCATAATACATAAGTTTACCTGCAATTCATGGTTCAACGTTCTTACAGCACCCTTACTACTATCGCGAAGTGTATTGGTTAAATTATAGGTGAGTGTATATGTGTAAGTAAGCGGCTGGTATTATTATTCTTTTAAATAGAGATGCGAGCGCAGAATACGTGTCGCATCAATATTCTTACTATTTTAAAACTAAACTAAGCGCCTGTTCTGTGAAAAGGGACTAACTTGCTGGTGTCCTGGAATGGAGCTTAAACCTTCATCACCAGTCCACCTTCAGAACCAGTCATCATCAAATCACTAGGTGAGCATTAAGACCACTTCACGAACAAGTGATTATCAAAAGAACTACTGTTTTCACTGAATCTATTTAAGCATCACATATGAGTTACTTTTTTCTGCTTGTATACATTTATGTACTTAATATTCAATACATTATAATGATACTCCTCTCCTACTCACGAGTTGTATTACTCTTGTAGAAGAGAAATACCATTGTAAAAAAAAAACTATATTATTAAAACTATATATACCTATATGTATTAACCAATAAAAAAAATTAAAAAATGTTAAAATGTGGCTGAATAGTTTTAATGCTACAAATCCCGTGGACCGATATGGTCATCAATTCTGAAGTGTTGAGAAGAGCTGGCATGGAAAAAGAGTTGTTGGCCAATAATAAATTCCAAGGGTAGCATACTTGGGATACATTCTCCGTAAAGATAAATATGATCTGTTGCATTTCATTATGAAAGGAAAGATTGAAAGTAGTCGAGGCATGGACAGATATTCTGACTGAAAAACATGAGGGAATGGACCGGAATACATAGAGTGGAGGAACTATTCCGGCAAGCACGGGACAGAGAAGTCTGTGCCAGAGAGAGAAAGTCGGGAAAAGAAGAAGTTGCAATGAATGATGGTTTAATGATTGATTGATGGCTTAATGATAAAATGTGCAAACTATGCATTACAGGAGATGGCGTGGAGAGCTTTCGAATATGCTGGCGTCAGTAAATGAAGAGACGGCTGTCGAAAACGGCACGGTACAGTAGTCACAGTAGTGTACAATTACGACCACATTAATACATAGAAAGCTAATCAAACAAACGTAAACAAAAACACTCGATTTTACTTCCTTTCTTTTAACTCGTGGCGTCTGTTTTCTTGACGAAAAAACTTTGGATCGATTTTTAACCCTTTTCCCGTGATCCAATCGAGCTAAAACTTTGCAAGCAGACTCGTGGCGACGATCAAGAAGATCTATAAAATTTTCGTTAAAAAATAATAATAATTATAGTATAATTTCGGATTTTTCAATTTTTTAATGGTTATTTCATACAAGTTGTATGGATATTCCGACGCATAAGGTAGACACGATACCCGAAAATGGGAAAGGGATTATTGTAAAAACTTTGTTTTTATTGTCTCATAAAAATTCAGATGTATAATGAAAAAACAAGTGTTTTTATTTCTATATGTCTGATTATGGAGTTCTATATATCCAAAATAAATAAAAAATTAAAAACCTAATGTAACTTATTTTATTATATGTTTTTGTATTTGTAGTAATATAATATAAAACGTCGCTTTCTATGGCGGCGAGTGTACCCCGGCACAGAAGTACAGTCCCGGCCAATAAAAGAGACCGCCGGCTGCACAGCATCCCGCCCGCGAGTGGCAAATGTTTGTGATTTTGAATCCTTTCTATTTAGAAAATATTTTGTAGGAGAGCTACATCCCCACTTGGGGCGTGCTGTTGCCGGGTGGTTTATTTTACACTCTATTACTTATTTATTTTACACTAAAAAAATAAGGGTGTTTCACACATACTGTAAATATCATTAAACCTATGACATGTTAAATACCAAATATGAAGAGTATATCTATATAGGGTTATTTGGAAAACATTAATAACCTCGCAGGACTATATTTATATCCCTTGATTATGAATCGAAAATGTTCAAGCTATTATGACCTAATATCAATAATTAAGGAGATATGCGACATCAAAATTTGCATTTTTTTTTCAATATTTCTGAATTATTTTTTGTAAAACGTTTAAAGTAGTATTCAGTCAATCGGAAGTGGAAAAAGAACTAAGAACACTAGATGAAAACAAAGTCCCAGGTCCTGATACGGTACCAACAGCCTTTCTTTAAAATTGTCATAGAGAACTTTCATATATTTTATGCAAAATATTTAACTTGTCCATACAATCGGGCTTTTTTCCAGAGGTATGGAAAACAAATTATATAGTTTTTAAAAAAGGTAACCATTCCAACATAACGAATTATAGACCTATTTGCATCTAATCCGGTATATCAAAACTATTAGAACACTTATTGTTAAACAGAATTAAAATATACTTGTTTAGCATCATATCTGCAACATGGATTTATGCCTAACAGATCAACCCAAACTAACTTACTCGTCTTACAAGCGGATGTTTTGGATGCCTTCAAAGAACATCACCAGCTCGATTTTTGTTGTACTGATTTCTCCAAGGCGAAGACTCGATCGAAGAGTTTTACATAAAACATACTCATATATATATACATACTTTTTTTTTTTAATTTTTTTTTTATTTATTAGAGACACTAACAGGATAATGGGTACATGACACTCAGATAATAAACATTGTAGTGAAGACTATGCCCATTATCCCAATTACAAGTGTCTTCGGCATGCTCTAGTAACATGTATTTTTGTAATTAATTATATTTCACATGTACATTTATGTATATTATATATTTGTGTTTGAGTGTAGTGCGATTAGTATTTAATGATCTATAGGTTCATGTCGTCGTTTAGAAAATGGATGTTGTGTATGAGTGAGTTTTTGAACGAAGATAACGTGTCTGCAAGAATATCAGCAACAATGTTAGGGTCGGCACAATACAAATTACATATATGTGCGACACAACCTTGTAATGGGCGAACCTTAGTACCAAGGTTTAGTACTTCGAATATTTATAACTCATTATACGACATTTTTCAGACTGTTATCTAGATCAAATAAAGGAGAAATTTAATATTAAAATACAAAAAATAATCTACGAAATATTATCCAAGTTATTTTTAAATTCCAGGTTGATTCTCAAATACCTCTCGAGTATTGTTGGGTGCAGGAGAGATATTCAAGGCGGAAGAAATATTTAAGACGCTGTAAGGACCAGCGTAGGTACCTTTTCAGATACAAGATACAGCACAGATACAAAAATTCCACGGAGCACTCGCCCTGCTAACTACGGCTGGGGAGATTTTTCATATTGCGTTGTATGAAAACATTTCTAGAAAATTATATCACGGCGGACGGGCAACTACCACAGTGATATAAATTATTCTCCAGATTAATGCTCGTAAATAACGCTCCATCACACACAAATAAGGGATCGTGCTGTGTAAGGGATGCATTGCTGGTGCGATTAAACCTTTCTTAATTTCAGGATTTTTCTGTATTCGATTTTGATATCATATTCTTTTCCATATTTTTTAAAGGATTATTACAACCCTTGTGCGTATCAATACTGTCACGTTGGCACGCACTCGATATTTGACATTCAAATAAAATCAATTCCAAAACAATTCACTTGGTGATTTGTAAGGTATTTCTTACTAGCCGTATACCCGAGAAAAATTATGGAACATAATTTAAGTGTTATTTATTTATTTATACATAATAAAAAGCCTGTTAAACGCCGAACGTAGAAGGCGTAAATTTATTTAAATAACAATGTATAGGGGATATAGTATATTTTTGATGGGCCATGGTGCCTATGTCGTTTAGATGCCGCGTTGCCGTCCGAGCGTCCGACGTTTGAGTCTTTCTCCAGCCACGTAATTTTTTTTTTAGCCGTGAATTCCAGGATGTTACGAAGCTACGAGACAGACAGAAAACGAAATTAGTATATTTAGATAACATAAGTTAATTTATCCCCTAGCTTGCCCGATCCAAAAAGTGGATTTTCTGGGAGATCCCTTATTGCAGTCATGGCCAAAAATGTATTATAACATTTATTTATTATGTAATAAAATGATTTAAAAAAAATTTAATCACGATAAAAGTAAACAAAATAATTTGTTTATGTTTTATGTTTATTTGTCTACGACAAACAATTGTTATCTTTGTACACTTGCATAGAAAATAATGTAATTACGGTAAATTCTTGGTAATATGTTCACACGTCACGCGGTTTTTTGTATATTTCGGAAAAATCATGTGTGTTTTTTTACGGTCAACACAAGCGAATGGATATAGCATAAAATTAAATGTATTTTCTCAAGTTTTTCTACTTTTTAACCGATGAATATATTATAATGTAACACATTACTCCTCTTACTGTTTTAAAATGTTTTTACATTAAACTTTAATGTCGCTATAAATGTTGATATTACTGTTGTATAACATGTATAACTGTTGATATAAAATAATACATAAAAACTACGCTCGCACACAACCAATATGACTTGATCTTGATTTATATTAAAGTTTAAGATTAATGTTATATTTAACAATCGTTTTGTAGTTAATATGATAATATCGTTGTCATTTATATACTGACTAATTATCATGCTGTTTCCCCACAGGTATAGTCAGAGAAAATAGAACGCCATATTCTTCTATCTTGGGAAATAGCTTTTGCTTCGGCTACATTCATACATCTTCTCATGAATATTCTGCGGTTGTTAAGATTTTTAACTTTTAACAAAGCCGTCCTCGAATCATGCCAGATCTTTTGCCAATGCCCTCTATTCCTGTTGGCTTCAATACTCGGCTTCAACACTCCTTCATCATTCACTTGGTCATTTATAAGAATACAGAAATACCTATAAATAATAAAACACACTCATGTTTTAACTTTTAAAAATATATACATGGTTCATCGATCTAAAGGTAGGTAATTTCAGGGGAGTATGGTGGGAACATATTATATTTATTTACTTCTTAATCACATATTGTATATAATTTTGGTTGTAATATCCTTTCTCATAGAAGAATCTGTGTTGAATTATAATAATATACAAAATAGTTGTACAATTGTGTATTTAAAAAAAAATTGATATTAATTCAAGAATGATTCTTAAGTAAGCATATGTTTTGAAAAAAAAAATCGAAATAAAACACAAATGTCGTAATATTCCTATCACAATTTGTATCGTTATATTCAAAATTTTATAAATCTTAATATTCTGTCAGATAAATATTTAATTTCTTTTTTGTTTTCAAAATATGCAAAATATTTAATTAAAAATAAATGGTGACGTAAAAATCTTGTTTCAAATCTTGACACATCCAAATTTTTAGAGCTTATATATTTATACCTTAAAAATAAAAATATGTTCGACAATACCACAGCTGACGTAAAATCTAACTACAATATATTTGAGTTATCGCTCGGATCCAACGCTGATAGGAAATAGAATCACTATATAAATAAAGGGCATCATAATGTACCATTTGAGCCCTTTCAAGGGAGGAAGTCGAATAATAAGGGCCTTGTTGACAAAAACAAGCCATCCAATAGCACCTGTAAACGTATCGATTCTAAATTCAATATTTGTGACTTAAACTCCTTTTCAAAATCTCAATGCAAATAGTCCTTAATGCGTATAACATATAATTTAAATCCTATATACGTGTCTTTCAAATATTATGATTGCTAATTTTTGTATTATTTTTCAGAGCCAACAAACTCTAAAAATCTTTAAAAAAATCTCAAGTTTTATTATAAAAATAAAAATTACATATTTGTATCTACTACACGGTAACATGTTAATATCTTATTCTACACAAAATTATATATGACATTAAAAACCTTTGTTATAAGGATATTTCCAAATACTCAAATATTATTTATGTACTTGCAAGTAAAAATAAATCGACAAATTGTGAACATTTCCTTATATCCTAATCGATGCATGATGTCGATATTCATACCAAAAAGAAAATCTGTTAATCTCTCTTACTAACCATGAAAAATCACGGGACATAATAATTGCAAGGTATTGAAACTGAAAATTCTTGAATAGAAGACTCTTCAGTTTTAAAGATTGACTTTATTCGCTTAAGCCTTAAACTAAATATGAATAAAATAATAATATAAAAATTTTGTGGCGAGACCCTTGCGTATTGTCTGAGCCGCGCGCTGTTTGGATTTCATACTCTTATTGTCTAAAGTTGTAATTCCAGCGTATTTCTAGCAAGTCGCAGATGTTACAGACCGATGGACAGACAGACAACAAAATTATTATATTTAGATAATATAATATTAATACAAAGACAATGAAAAAATTAAGAGAATTTTAAATCACCAAACATTGAGCATTTTATTACGCTTCGTAGTTATAAATTGACTTATGTAGGTTAGCAAAAAACAAAAAATATAGTGTTTTGCATATACAATTTCATTTAGTAACAACAATAAACAAAATATAGTAACCTTATCTAAACTACTTCATGGGGAGACTATTATTATTATTATTTATCTCTGTTACTAATCTACTTTAGTCATAACGACAGTGCCCTTAATAGAATCTGAAAATCCAACAAGAGGGTTGTAAATTAACTATCTCATAACAACCTAGTAGACCCTCCAATATTGATACCCAATAATATTTTTTATTTGTGTGTAAGTCGAATTCACAGATCAGAAAAATTGATTCCGTATAACTGAAAAAGGGTAGCTCAGGTTATTTCTTCTCAATGGTAGAATTATTTTTTCCCCAGGAATGTTATTAAATAAAACAAACCATTTACAAAATTAATTACATTTTATAATATTATTCCACGGGTTGACGTTAAGGAGTTTATGTACGATTGTTGTGATTATTTTTTCAGTATTACTATATATTCTGTGTGTTTATATTCTACATCAATCTTGTACTGTGAAATAAAAACACTTGTTTTAGCTCTACATTTTAATTTTTATGAGACGCGTTTCCCTTATGAGGGCATTTTCAATCACAAAATGCCTTCACAAAGCGAAACACATCTCATAAAAATTAAATGTAGAACTAAACAAATATTTTTTTTTATTTCCATATATATGAAGGAAAGCTATTCGGGAATAGGGAATCCAATATTGCAATCTCACGATACGGGGATTCGATAATGAAGAAACCAGTATCATTCTCAGAATTATTAAATGGTCATTTCTTAATTTGTCACATTTATTAATAAGACCACAACTTATAAATACAATTTTTACCAAAAGGATATTTTTATTCAGATTAATTAGAAAGGTGTATTTGAACCAAAAATAGTAATGCAGAATTGAATTATTATTTTCATTTTTACGAAATATCTAAATCATTAGATACGAATAAAATTCCCGAAGTAACAACAATACGAAGAACGTTCCATTTCTCGATGTAATTTTAGCACCTCAAATATTAATTAGGATAATTTCTGGATTATATTATTTGTTCTAATCCAAGTATTCATAATTACTGCAAACTGCGCCAGGATCTCGGGATTGTATTCCTTGCTCTGGGAGAGATTTGTAAGGGGGGTGGACTCCGACAGTTCTTGAAGTGAAAGAAAATGAGATGAGAATTCTGTGTATAGTTTTCTGGGATATTCTGCCGTGTATATGTGACCTCTCTGGCCAACGTTTCGGATCCCATTGCAGGGTCCATCATCAGGGCTGATGTTGGCCAGAGAGGTCACATATACACGGCAGAATATCCCAGAAAACTATACACAGAAGATTCTGAACGGAAGTGAAAACCTAAGGACGAGATGAGAATTATTACATTGTAAATCATTACTTTAATGTATCGAAAATATTTTAATTTCTTTTGCATACCCAATGCTTGAAACTCTTTTTATAATTAAGATTAATGTATCTTTAAACAAATTTGTGTTTTAAAAAATTAAAATTCTAAAAGCATTGTAAAAAAAATAGGGTACTTACTTGAGGACTGTGCGTATGTATATCTGTAGATACCATAAAGCAATAAAATAAACCTTGAAAAAATGCTTCATTTTCATGTGCTCTAGTTAACTCGAGATGCACGTTTCAGAATGATGTAAACGATATTAATTTTAGTGATCGAATATTTATTTTAATTTTCATTTGAAACTATGGCATTATCTTCAATTTTTATGCCATTTTTATTAGTTTCGTGTTCTGTAAATTTGTGGTTCAACTTTAAACGATCCTTTGATTATTAGTTATAATATCGCATACTAACCTTCATCGGTCGATTGCAACATTTTGTTACATAGATCAAGTTTTATAAGTGGTTAGCACTTAAAAAAAATAAAATTCTTACGATATTTTTATGAATACTTTTTCCTACTTTTCTGCGACTATTCATTTTTACTTTTCCTCTTGCGCATTAAACCCAATTAGATTCAAGTTTAAAAGACAAAATAATATGACAATTGTGGTAATTAGATTATTTGGTAATGCATGAAATATTTAACTTATTTTATAACAAGATATAATTTTGTTACCTGAGTAAAGAAAAAAGTAACTACGCATTATGGAAGTCTCTCAAATGGTCCATATGAATCTAGAACCAACTAGACTATAAATTACTAGAAATATGGAGAAACTACTCGAACATTCACGAAACTGAAATGTTAGTATAAAAGTGTAATGAAGTTATCGAGTGAAGTCACAGACAACGCAACAACGAATAAGAAAGCGTGAATTATAATCGGCCAATGAAGAAGTACCTTCGTGACTCCTTGCAAGCGGAATATTCTCCATAGTGATCGGTGTGACTAAAAATGCACCATTCTTAAATCACACTAATTGCCTCTAGTCTACGTCACACAAATCCACACCTATACATTTCACGTTTATGGAACACTTTTTATTACGATTTTTCTATCATATCGCTCACTATCGCGAATACTCCGCTCGCAAGTAGGCACTTAGGTATTTTTTCACTTCACGACTTTAATTCGCGTCTTCGCTGTTGTTTTTGCTTTGTCTGTGACTTACGCTAAACGTCAAAACAAACTCTCCCTCGCGCGCTCTAGTCCATGCTTTTTTACGTAAATGTCGGTTTATCAAACATTCAACTAGTTTATGCATATTTAAAGTGTTTTATAATCTCCTCGATAATATTATCATTGATTCTAGATTCATATGGATTGTTCGAGAAACTTCGATAATCCGTAGTTACCATTTTTTAGACTCTCGTGAAATATTATAGTATAAAACTCAGTTGTTTTACATGTACTAAGATACTTATATTATGATTTATTTTAAAAAGTGACTTAGAAAAATATTAGTTAAGATAGTCTTCATCTAATAAAAAAACAAAACAAATAAATTCGTTTTCCCTAAAAGTAAATTTTCATCCCAACACACCTTTACTGTAGTATTGAATAACAACTGTACAATTGTATATCAATAAACATTTTTAAAGAAATATTAGATCTTCTTCGTGGCGAGAGAGGAAGTGAGGCGCGGGGGTGGCTGGGAAATTTATTATCGTTTTCTCGGCTTCGCGGCAACACAAGTTATCAATACGTCAAAAAAAAGGTGGCTTCCACTTTCCTCGAAGTTATCTCCGGGCTCGCGTTATACCCAGTCTATTGTTTCGGGGCTTATCTGCGCCGCCATTTTCAATTTATTTTTATTTTTTCTATGACCGCATAGATGGCGCCGTATTCTCATCACGTCCCGCGACTCGGGCCGGCGGAACGGCCTGCCGCCGATCCTGCTCCCGATACCGGGGAACGGTTTGATGGCGAAAAAATAACACTCTTCGATACAAGTAAATGATTTTTCAGTCCATTAAGTATGTCCAAAATAAAGTGCAAATACACAGTACGCGTGTGTGTTTATAATTCCTAACGTTTAAAAATAATGTTTATAATTAAATGTATGTTTATAATTCAAATACATTTATTTAATTAATTGTAAATGGTTACGGATATTTTATACGAACAACTCCAATTTATCGGCAATCTGCGAACATGCATCCAAAGGGAATCTCTGTAACTTTATCAGATTTGACGATAAAAATCTTATCAACAGAACCGCGTCATACACCCAGATGAATGAGGGAGTCCATTGAAATATGTATACAAACATCCCATTTTCAAAACAGATGACAGTTACAAACTATCTAGTATTTGGCGCCCTGTTCTTTGATTCAACCTTTGGGAGAGGTCGCAGTAAAGTCCGCCGACATATTAGTACATATTGCACACTAGCGACCTCTATCGTAGAAGAACAAAGTGCATGTAATTTACGCCCCCGGAAACATTAATCCGCCCTATACCTATGCGACCTATAATATGTCGTTCTCCTGATCATGTTGAATACGACTTCAACGAAACGTCGAGAATCGTTTCTCGGAAAAACATACGGTTCGTATAAAATATCCGTAACCATTTACAGTTAAATATGTCTAACGACCGTAATAATAACCTTAAGTCTTTAACATTTATTTATTTTAATAAGGTAATTTTACAAAATAATCTCGTTTTACAAAATTTTACTCGAGCTTTGGAGGGAAATTCAAATTTTCTTCGATACAAAATATCAGGTTGTTTACAAATAGTATAATATATGCGGGGTATAAAAGCAAAGGCAGCAACATCCAAAAAAAAATTAATGCAGTCATCGGGGATTACTAATTTATAATGAACCAATTTCGATATTTTATTGGATACACAGCCTATAAATTTATAGGAAACATGATTTTGGAAGAGATCGATACGTATAATTTAGAATTCAGAATATATTTTTAATTTTTTGGATATTTCTGCCTTTGTTTTCATACCCCACAATCATCCTCCATTCATAGGTATCACACGTGAGTATAGATTACAAGATAGTTTGATATTATTAATGTTTTTAATATTTAAAGCATTAAATTTGTGGTTAGGCATTTTAACAAAATGTTAGCTATGTAAGTATATAATCACTTTTAGTCTACCAGTTTCGAGACATCTCTTCGTCATGACAATCACTACACTAGTAAACTGAACATGCTACCTGAACCGAACATTTTATTGCTGGTTAGCATGCATGCATCTTCTAAATTTATTTACCTAATTTAAAAAAATATTTTTTGTTAATTATTTGATTTTTCATTTCATTTCACCTCACTTCACTTACTTTGTTTCATTTTATTTATATTTATTTTACTTTATCTTATTTATTAACACAACAGGGGGCTAAGTGAGGTAGGTACTGTCCGAAGCACGACATGAAAATGGCTTGAAATAATCATATAGATGTATTAGAACCTCACCAGGAAACGAATGAGAATCTAGTTTCATAAAGACAGGACTCCGACAAAATAGCTTAGAAAATCCTTAAAGTTATTTTCACACGTAGCCTAGCTTCATGCTTGTCTGTAGCTCAATTTGAAAATACATTTCTTTAAAAATTATGACATAATTTCCGAGATAGATGATGTGATACAGAAGATGAAATATGAAAAAATATCCTACTTAAAATTGACAAATTTGGTATTCCGATTTATATGGCATGCTTCGTTATTAAAAATATCCAAGATCCACATTCAAAGAATTCTGATGCCCGCTTTTTGCTTTTTATAGGTCGCCTTAGAGGAAGACTAATTTAATTTCAGTAATAGCGAAAGTATATTGAATATCCAAATGGAGCGGATGTGAGACACCATCCAGATCAAATTGTATGAATGCTCTCTAAAAGGTTTTCCAAAAAAATACACGCTCGCTTTTCGCGCAAATTTCTGGAAATCGATTCCTGACATTTTTCATTACGTTCGTATTTCGTTTCATATTTTTTCGGAATGTCATAATTATTTTTTTTCTCACAAAATTTCCAGCAAACAACAATATAAAATTTCCTCAAACATATTATATTTATTTTTGATTCCAGTTTCGGTTTCAATGCCGGTAAAACGGTAATTTAATATAAAGAAGTTTTAGTTTAATATACTGAAGTTTTAAAAATATTTTATTATATTAAAAAAGTTTATTATTAAGGAGGGTAATTTTAATTTTAAAATGTTAATATTAATTAAATTAAATCACTGGCCACTTAAGAAAAATATTAAGACAGTATAGTTAAATTATTAATATTATACTTTTTTGCGTTCATGAATTAAAAGCACTAATGTAATTAATTTATTTCAAATTTCAGGGATACATTACAAATTTGGATTCTGACAGAGAACGTGAGAGCAAGAATCCAGGCTTCTGAGATGAGTTTTCTAAGGGGGATAGCGGGAGTCATACTGGTGGACAGAGTGAGAAGTTCTGACATAAGGTACACACTCTGCATGGTGCCCTTACTCCTACATATAGAAAAATAACAAATAAGGTGGCTTGGACATGTGCTAAGAATGCCAGAGGAATGAATACTAACAAGAATCCTCTTGGCAACCCCGAAAGAAAGACGGCCGGTGGGTCGCCTCAGATTAAGCTGAGAGAAGCAACAAAAAATGTGTATGAAAACAGAATGGGTCTGGACTGGTTGACTCATGCGGAAGCAGCGCAAGACAGAGGAATATGGAAACACTTTGTTGAGTCTCAGGGCCCCCGACTCTACAAGAACAAGAGGATGAAGCAGATGATGATGATGATGACAATACAAGTACGTTAGATTTGTGGAAACTAAATAATCACTTAACTTAAAAAGATCTACTAGAGTAACGACAAATGTAACGAAAGTACTACGCGTTCGTAACTATTTTTGTGATATAGTTATTTCATATGGAATACTAAGAGGGCAGATAAAGGTAAAGATGTTAGGAAAAAGGCTCACATGAATAAAACGGAAGGTTTTCTAGAATATAATTTCGAGTTAACTTAATCTGAAACGAATATATTATGTACCTACATGTACATACATTGAAACGAAGACTGGGCTCAGCATCTAAATCATTGGAATAAATAGGTGTAAGAATGGTCTACTTACTAACGTATTTATGTAATACTATCGCATATTGTCTCCCAGGTATCATAAAAATAAATGCAGGAAGCAACTGGGTGTGGATGATAGACGATGAATGGAAGTCATTAACAGAGGCTTTTATTTAATAATTAATTATTAATTAATTAACCAGTTAATAATTAATTAACCAGTTCTGAGAACATTTTCAACATTTCTACACCCGATTTTTAAAAATTATTAGTACACATTAACACAACAGGCGGGGGGAGTATTATTTATGTGAACGCCTAGAACATCGTTAACACATACTCTGATTATTTTCGAACACTTTGTGTTTTAGTATTTCTAGGAAAATTTTCAATTACGAAGAATTCCTTCAATTAATTAACACATTCTATCACAAATTACACGTCTGTCATCATTTTCAACTACATAAACAATATCGGTGTATTTTTATATTGCTAGAATGTATACGTCATTACCATTTTTATAATATACTCGCTCCATTACTTTCGACAGGAATATGATAACAAAGTAAGTATTTTACAAGCGGCCGCCACTAAACAGCTCGGTTAGGAAATTCCTACGAAACTGTAATTATTTTTGTACCTTTTTAATGAACTGATGACTATTAAACTCCATACTTGTGAAAAGCACAAGTGTTGAATTAACATTCACAAAAATTGGAATGGAAATGGTGGTGCCTCGAAGAAACCATCCCGGTCTTGTGTAGTTAATCAGAATTAATGGACCAAACCTACAATGCAAGATTCCTGATCACTCCTCCGTGACGACTCGATGTAAAAATATAACCGATAACTTGACGGTGAGTGCTTATTGCAAGTTTTCAAGACGGTAGACCCAAAAACAAATAAACGAAATTTAAAATATTTTTAATGCATGTTCTGAGAATAAAATTACCGGATTTATCCAGTACTGGATTATTATTTAATTAAGATGAATTATAGTCTTATAAGTTATTATATGTCTCATAGAGACGAAACTATTTATATGAGAGACATATATAGAAGCACGTGTTGAAATCCGTTAGAATCCTTTTCTATTGTTTTGTTGAGTCTACGCTAAATATGGATAAAATGATGTGATTTTATTTTGGAAGTAAGCGATCACCTAAGATCAACATTAGTTTTGGAGTATCATTTCGTTTCAAATTATTTTCAAAAAAAAATTCATAAAAATTTTCAAAAAAATTTTTCGAAAAAAAAATTTTTGCTTCAAGTAAATAAACAATATCGATTTTCAACTATTTTCAACGATTTTATTTCAACTATTCCAACGATTTTCAACTAGGTATTTCAATTATTTAAAAAAAAAAATCATAAAAATTTTCAAAAACATTTTGTTTAAATTTTTTTCAAAAAAATTTTTCGAAAATAAAATCGATTTTGCTTCAAGTTAATAAAAATATCGATTTTCAACAAATCTATTTTCCGTACCGAAGAGTTTCTATGCACCCTTCATTAAATGAATTTGGGTCACTCTCGTGGGTCTTCTTGTGCGGGATCCAAACTCGCTGTACAGATCCAAAATCCACACTCAATCTCCACCATTTGCATTCTAAAAATATTAAATTTAGATACATTTTAGAAGTCTCACGGGTACGAAGTTATTTACATGAGAAACGTGTATGGAAGTCTTTTATACGGTGGCCCAGGGCTTGCAACCTGTACGAGATAGCTTAAGTGATCACTATACACACAAGGATACAATGTATTAAGGTTTCTAAATTTTTAAGATACAAGCCTATTTCACTATGTAAAACTTTTACTCTTGAATTTCTATTAAAAGTGTGGTCTAAATACTTTTAATAGAAATTCAGCGAAACAAATTCTAAATAAAAATGTTAAAGGCTTGCACGGCTTTAAACAAAATATATTTACTTTTTCTTCAAAAACAGCAAAATTATTTTGTGGTGACATTATTAAAATATATATAAATTATTATGCTAAGCCACGAAGTCTTTGCTTTCTTTAAAAAAAAAAAAACTAAGGAAGGTTTAATTTTTAATGCATCACTTTTTCGTGTGCGATATTTCTGGTGTAATTTTATGTTTAGTTTATTTCTAGGTAATTTGATATTATTACCGTATAATTAATGTGTATTTTGGAGAGTGTTGAGTGTCACCTGTATAACGGTTCCAAATACCTGTGATTTTTTTTCTTTTTTTTTCTTTTTTAAACGCATCACTAGGCCGAGAGGCCTAATTACATAACAAGAACACCCAACCTTATGTAAATGACATTTATTAAGACCTCTCGGGGAATCGAACCCAGAACCCTCGTTGTTTGAAACTAGTGTCATGCCCACTGGGCTACGAGAAAACTATCTAAAATACACTCATATTATAATCGTTTCGACAGCATTATAATGCTGCCGATACTTTTGCTGTGTGTGTATCCGTGTTTTATATTGTATTGTGGAAGGGCCGCGCGCCGTTGGGTTTATCGAGAAAAAACGAAATTACAATATCACGAATAAATCACAAAGTCATTTGGTTACAAACATTTTTATGCTGTCACCGACCTACTTAAGACACAATCATTCCAATAGAATGCCATTAAGTATTGCGGCGTAAAATAACAGCATCTTACGGGGAACAGTGAAACTCGACAGCCAACTAATGCGCCGGCGTCAGATAGCTGACACGTGCTGCTCTCGATATTTGGCCTTTAGACGATGCGTACTCAGGGACGTGCACTCCATACAAGTAAATAAAATAATAATAATGACATGCGGTTTGTGCCAAAATCATAAGTGAAAAATTTTTTCATAATAATCAAATATTTAAAATAATTAATATGGAACGAAAACGATATGAAATGGTTTATTACTGAAGATCTTCTATTTTTCCAAGCAAAAAGAATGCTTTGAATGTTCCAGAAGAAATAAAATAAAAGTTATGTTTTAGATGATACAATATTATGTAGACGAAAATATTTACGAATTAAAAAAAATATACATAATTTTAATTATTTATAAATATTCCTAGCAGCAGGAATATGATTCCCCTTCCTTTCTTTATATACATAGATATAAAATAATGATTTATTTAAAAAAACTTATTTGATATTTATCATAAAAGTGATAATTTGTTATAAAATGTAACAAGGAAAATCAGCACATTTAAAAGTAGGTACCTACCAACATTTTATTATTTTCAAATTATATAATAAATATAAAAAATAATAAAATATAAAAAAATGAAATGTTTAAACAATAGAAAGTATTTGTTGAGATCGGATAGCTTCGTTTTGCTTTTGTTTTGAGTTTGAAAGCGTTTTTTGTTGAATCTGTGCTGTTTTTCTAAAATATTGATAAAACGATGTAATTTTATTTTTGAAGTAAACTACGATCACCCAATTTCTGAGTTTTTTTATTTTTTGCTTGAAGTGTTGTTTCAAGGAGACAGAGATTTCCGTAGCGCAGAGTTTCTATAAACATGCTTTTATACGCTTTCTTTGCGTACATTCATAATCGATTTTTAAACATCACCCATGCATTGCTCACATACTAAACACGACGTTACCATGCAGTGCTCAAATAATGAATGCCACAACACCCTTTGAGCCCCTGGCAGAATTCTGTGGGGGAGAAAGGAATAACCGACTGAGTCAATAATATCTAGTTTTGAATTAGGTATGCAGAGTTGTTCTTAAGATACATATAAAAAATTTGCGAGAAATATCGACATTAGTCAACTAGGGTCTACGTTCTTGTGCCAAAAACAAAACTGCTGGTGCAAAAATTAGATAAAAATTACAAAGGTTTTAAGAGATAATTCGTAAACAAACAGAAATCCCAAATTTTGTTTTGGCTATCCTAAAAATTTTTTGACTCAGTTGTTCCTTTCTCCCGTAAAATTATATTGAACGTTATTTTTTTAGAACAGTTTTTTGAAAACCAAAGTTTACCTGAAATATTAAAAATATAAATTGAACATAACCCTAAGTTATCGAATTTGACATTTTGTTCCGATACCTAATGTCAAAGTTGAATCTAGCGGCTAAAATTAATAAATCTGTAATCGGAACGTTTCTTCATAATAATGTTGATTAATATTGAAACTACTTGGGCATTTATGGTTCAATAATTATGTAAAATTATTGATTTAAATCGAAATAATCACCAAATCATGCCGAAAATTTATAATTGTATAGTCATCCACTTGACAAAAATGTTGAAAGTTTCAGAGCTCCAGCTAGTCAGGATATTGGTGAAAAGTCATTTACAAGATTTCACCACAGAAAAAACAAACAACCAACAAACAGACAGAAAGAGTTAATTAAAAGCATGTAAAAAAAATTAAAATATCTACAATGAAGATGGACAAGACGACGTGGCATCGAACAACAGAGGAAACAGCTGAACATTCGTGCAAATATGCTGTCATACCGTTTCTACTGATGCAGTAAGAAGGTAAAGAATATGCTCTTTTAATCATTCACGCTGGTGAATGATTTAGCCAGAGCTCGTGCTCACATATGCCTGCGAGCTCTAATCGAATTGCAGGTTCACAAAAAGTACTCTTGGCACGTTATTATAACGCTTCCATAAGCATACTCATGGTATATCGTGTTGCTGGGGTTAAGGTGCGACTGGAGCATAGTGCCAACTCTCTAGTACAACGATAGAGAACCTTTTGAGCTTAGCTTAGTGATAGTATTTTAACCGGTGACACGTTAACCGTTATTTGAGATTCCCATTTGATTTTGTCGATGATTGGTAAGTGATTTTTTTTTGCTATTCGACGGGCAACCATGAGTAGTAGACGACAGTTATATCTCTTCTACTAACCATCCATATAATCAGATACAACTCCCAAATAACCGTAACGTGTGAAAATAGTTAAAATAACGGTTTGACCATCACTACTCAAGATGTATTCTAAAAATTCTAAAAATACCTAATGACTGGCCTATCATACCTAGATATGCTCTTGAGCTATAGAGTTGGTGCGGCGGGAGACGTATTTATACTTGTGTACAGCCGTTTGATATTTGTCGGACCGGGGCCGTTTTGTTTGGTCTGCGAACTCTGGTTCGTAAATATTGATGCATCGACCACAATCAGGTATCTTTGGCAACTGAAATATTGATGAAGAGTAACATGTCACTAAATATGTTGTGGTGTATCACTTTTGACACGCATGACGTAGGTTTGCCATCATTGCCCTAGTTCAAGATGCATTGTAATATAGGTTTGGATGTATATTCAATGAATGGAATCGGCTGAAGAATAGTAACAGCTATGTATAATAATAATAATCGTGAGGTATTCTATATTAAAGGATAAATTATCGTCTATTTTTATTAAATATTACTTTTAATGAGTATTAAAAGTAATATTTAATAAATATTGAAATTATATCAAACATAATAATTTCTTTGTCTATCCGCCCTTCCGTCCGTCCGACTGTCCATCTGTATGTCTGGCTTTTATGGGGATTGAACCTCGTGCCAGCAAACTAGAACCGGCCGCTCTACGTATATTGCTACGGTCGCCTCTCCGTATACTGCCAAAAAGATACTTTAAATATATACTAGGGTTTAAAAAAGACGCGAACCACTGTTCCGTTCATTTTTAACAATTTTTAATTTAATTTAAATTTAAAATCAATTTAATTATTTAGCGTATATATATTTAATAATAACTTCAACACCTTCTTCTTCTGCATCACATGTGTTATTTTATATATTTATTGGTAATATTTGTGGAGTAATTTATATTAAAATGATAAACCAGGTCTTGTACACTTAATCTTATTACGCTTAAATAAACCATCCAGTACAATTATTTATATTTCAACTATATATTGTGCATTCTTAATTAAATATTTATTTGATACATAACCCATCAAGTGTGTAGATCTACGCACAAATATTTTATAGTTCACATGTTAATGTTTTAAGTAGAACCATCTAGTGAGAGAATTTAGAATTTACAAATAAAGCTGTGCATTTTTTTGCATAATTTTACGCAATGTAACGCCTACTAAATAAATATAATACCCCCGCACGCATACTAAATAAATACATTTTAAAGTGATTTTATTAAAAATTAAATTTTTCTACTCTATTTTTGTAAACTTTTTAAACTATTTATCGAGAATAACAACAATAATATCTAATAAAGCGTGATATTTTATTTTTCATATGCTTTCGAAATAGTGCATTTCTATTACGAGTATAATATATATGAATACAATATTTTGTGCCAAAGGAGCCCATTGCAGTTTAACAGCATCTATATATATATGAAGTAAATAAGTATAAGCATAAATGTATGCCTTATGTACGCCACTGTATATGACGGTTTAGGTAGCTATTTTTAAATATTCAACTCCGAATGAGCTTCTTGCACCTTCATTTTGCTCCGAAAATTAATTTGCTTGTTAAGAAACGAATAAGAGGCCATGTCCTAAGTTAGTAATTTTACAAACACGTGATAGATTACTGATTGGTCATTGACTTTACCTGTTGTATTGGCAGCTCCTACATAGTCATCATTTTGAAACAAGATGGCAAACAAACTTGGCCGACATATTTACCGGGTCAATTTTACAGAAAAATTAATCAATAGCGGGTAAGTAAGTTCTACAGGAGAATCGTGTGTATATGTATACTCACAAATATGATTTAATTGTTGTAAATGGATAAGTAAAAAATAAATTTAAAAAAAAATATATATATATATATATATAAATATATATGTTTATTATTCTTCGTTTACTTGCCTTCTGAATAGAACCACTTATTATTAATACTTACCTAACTCCGATTACTTAACGTCATAAAATATGCATATTTAAAGCCTTATCTTATAGATATAGACCTAGCTCACATTGCCTTTGTTGTAATATTTCATTGATTTGACTTTATTTACTGCTTGTACATTCCTAAAATCAAAATCAGTTCAGACACATGTTATAGACATTACAAAACTTACTTATATTCTAATCTCCAACACTCACTGTGTTAAAAGTGATTGACTTTGAAGTGTTCGAAAAGTCATAAATCAAAATAGTTAATACGCAATTTAAATCTTGTCAAACCAAAGGTATTGATAAAATAACTAATTACTTAGTACAGTAAAGTAACATAAATAAATTAAAACTATGAAATAATATTTAAATGTGTTTAATAAAAATAATCTAAAATTACCTAGAAACATAACTAAAATCACAAATTTTTTTATTAAATTGGGTTAAAAAATTAACATTATTGCCTCTACGTGAGTTAAATAATAACTTTATATTTTACTACATAAGTTTCAAGAGTAACAGGATCCGTAATTGATAGGAAACATAACACATAGTTTTAAATATTTTTCACCCAATTTAATGATCCTTAATAATCTCTACAATGTAAACGCCAAATCAATCAATAATAATAAAAAAAAATCAATTATGCCAGATTAAAGATGATGAATGTCTGAAAAATATATCAATGTAATATTTTAATGCTATAATGGACTTAAAATCAAAATTTTCACATAATACACGATACGTTTTTAAGGAGATTGCTGAAAAATACTTTTCAAAAAAATATTTATTATAACTCTTGTAAATAATATGACACTCCATTTTTGTTTCCCGTTTAAACTAATTCAATAGCATTTTATTATGGCTAAATGTGATAATAATATTAAAAATAAATAGGTATCGTTAGATCAGTACAATATTTAAACAATTTATTATGATGATCTACAAACAGAAAATTTATTATTAAAATTTATTATTAAATCCTAGGTTGAAAAAGAGTAGTTGAAAAAAAGCTTTTTGATGTGGTGGTCATGACGCTCGCCTACTGATCTGGTGGTTAGTGGTTCGAGCCCCATTCCAGGACATCAGCAAGTTAGTCCTATTTTCATAGCACAGGCTTTTGGCTTAGTTTGAGAATAGTAATAATATTGATACAACACGAATTTCGTGTTTGCATCTATATATAAAAAAAAAGGTTTGGAGAATTTATAAGAAAAATTTAGTCAATAAGAGCTCAATACAACTGGATGGTATATAATCAGAAAATTCTATGATGTACCGTGAAATAAGAATTTTCAAAATAAAAACCGTAGGGTACAGGTACAAAGTAAGAAAATATTTAAATTTATATTGTGTAAGTTCAGGAAAGATCAGCCATTTTCTATCCCCTGCTGGATGAAAGCCTTCCCAAGTATTTTTCACTTTTTTTTACCATTTTCGAAGAATACGTGATTCTGTCATTCCATTGGGTTTTAAAATGGTCCATTGAGGATGATTCCTCTTGGGAGACTATTGGGTGGCCGAGTTCGGGTGATATAACTTTCCTATGATAGTTTCATTTAGTAGCTTATTGGTGTTAATATTCATGACGCTCGCCTAGTGATCTGGTGGTCGGTGGTTTGCGTCCCATTCCAGGACACCATAAAGTTAGTCCTATTTTCATAGAACAAATGTTAGCTTATTTTCAGAATAGTAAGAATATAGATGCGATACGCATTCCGTTCGCATCTCCATTAAAAAAAAAGTCAGCTCGCCTAGGTGTTCACATGTTTCTTTTACTGTCGCTTTCTATGCTTCTTTATATTAGATACTCGTAGTTATTAAACCGTTTTTTTAAGAGTTGCCATACTCATGCGAGCACTAGAAGTATGAATTTATTTAATACTTTTCATTTGAGACAAAAGAAGTCATTAATTTTGAAGTATTAATCCGAATGCTTTCCAGCCCATCTGTATGCGCGAAAAATTTCTTGTAATTTTTATAATAAAGCATATAATAAATAACAATCTACGCGCTAGTTCTAATAAAATAATATATTAGTTATAACTAGAATATGACAAAATTGTACAGATTACTATAGTGTTTGCAAAATATAGTTCGCTTCTTACGTACAAACCAATGCTCCGACCGCTTTCTCATTATCAAAAATTAACTCGGCAAACATTATCCGAGCCTTTAAGCGCTATAAATTTTATTTTATGTATATAATTAACGTCAAACACAACACAAGAGAAACGTTTGACCGGCTTTTAAGATGTTTATTTATAAGGCTTTTCACAAAAGGGTTGATTTAAATAATGCGGGCCACCGGGGCGCGCGATGTAATAATAAATACCCTTTCCCTAATCTGATAACAAACGATCGCCCAATATTCGGGAATATGAAAAGTTGTCCATTCTGTGTTATGGTAGCTGTATTAATAATAGGAAAAGTTTTAAACAAAATATCAAGGCATTGTACTAACCAGGATAGTCTCATACTCAACTGGTTTTTTTTCTCAGTTCACAAAGAATATTTTGTTAAGAAAATTGGTAACACTCTAAAGGCCTGTGTCTACGTCTGAAACGAGGTATGTCTTAGAGATAATTGAGTTTCATATCGATACTATTTAAATGTATTGAGACTTTTATATAGAAATAACCTATGACGCAATAATTACTGCATTTTAAATAAAAACTGCACATAAAAAAGCAACCAGCTATTTTTATAACTAGAATCATTGCATGTAGGTAATTGGTAAATGAAATGTACACTGTGCTCTAACATTTTAATGATTGAAACTGTTAAGATTCCTCAATTAAGTAAATAAATATTCGGTCAGTGTATTCATTTTATGCGACAAATAAAATTTCAATTATTTTTTTAGTTATGAATTATAAAGTAAAGTAGGTGTATCGGTTCTATGTTTTAGAAGATACGTTATACCGATTTTCGATAATCCTTCTTTTATCAGATATGGAGCCGATCCCGTTGTCAAAATCAATTTAAATTTTTTTCATTTTTTTCATCAAATAAAATTGATGAATTCCACTGTGAAATTGTCATTAATTTTCGGTAAAACTTTACCAGTAATCAAAAAGACCGAGATACAATATATTCAATGTCTCACAATTATATTCATTGTATTGGATGTTTTCCATATTTTTTTACATCTCCTTGAGAACGTGCTACAAATTTTTCCATGCCTCTGGAATAGAAACCTTTCAGCTTTCTTCTTCTTCTTTTAGTAGATCTGTCGATCTGTGCTACAGAAACCTATGCCTCCTTCCAGCCTTGACCCGAATAATTCGTCATTCGAAGAAAAGGGGGTATCAAATGTGCTCATTTTTTCCACTTAAAATTCTATTTTGAAGACCTGTAATTAAATTAAATAATAAATTAGCGTAAAAAATCTTATAGAGCTGAAAATTTTCTTTCGAATTTCTTTTACCAATTTAATTTTCTTTGGCGTGCATTTTAAAATTTGAAAAAAGCGGACACCGTTTATATTACAATTCATTTTTTGTTATTATATATTGTTATTTTTGCTTGAAATCGTATGAATTCTACAATGAATAAATTTAAAAAAAATTGAAGACTATCTTTTGTACGCTTTAATCGATTTCATAACACATACCCCCTGAAGTAACCCAATATAAAACATGTAGTTTTTAAGTTTAAAACAAATTTGAATATCTTAATTTTCTTATTGTAAAAATCAATTCATAAAACCATCCTTCTTTGATAATAATAAATAATTATGTGACATTTTGTTACGACGCCCAATCTCAAAGTTGAATGTGAAATCTAAACATTTTTACTCGCTTTCTTTTAACTCGTAGCGTCTGTGGTTTGTTGTCTACCGGAAAAAAATTGGATCGATTTTTAACCCTTTTCCCGTGATCCAATCGAGCTGAAACTTTGCAGGCAGACTCGTGGCGACGATAAAAATCATTTAACAATTTTTCGTTTAAATAAATTAAATAATTACAGTATAATTTTTAATGTTTTTTTCAAATTGGAATCACAATACAAATGACTAATGACTCCGACGCGTGCCATAGGCACCAAACCTGATTCAATGATAAAGGGAGTGTAATAAAAACTTGGTTTTTATGGGTTAGTGTTTTTAACACTAATATTGAGGAATCTCAAAAGAATATATATTGATATTTGGTAAAATGTTGTACTGGAAACGACAGATTTGTCGCTAGAACTCCGGACCGTAATTTCTACTTTTATCGCGGATCGACGGATAAGAAATAATAAAATATACGCCAACGCACAATAGAATGCACGTGAGACAATCGTATGCAGGTAAATTACATTTGAAATTTACATAAACTTCCGCGTTTTCACCTTATCGCGCGTCACTCTGAAATAATTGTTCCCGCGGTCATGGGATGGCCGCCGCGCGCCGTCTAGGTCACGTGACTCACCACTGCCTACACGTGCGGGGAGATAGTGCACTAATTGCGACGGACGTCTCCATAAAAGTGCACGCAGCAATTCCAGAAATGACATTAAAACAAGGAAATCATTATTCCACGCGGCATGAAAACAACACCAATTAACGTTTTATCACCACCGAGGAGATATCTTCCGTCATTAGTCATTATCGCAGTTAGATGCGGGACCTCAGTGACAGCTAACCTTGTGCGCAGATACACTCTTCGCAGGTATTGGTGAGCGATGATGAATCATTCACCAATAAACTAATTTTCACTCAAGGCTTCGATTGGCCTGTTCAAATTCATTTACATACATAGTAATTTTTATAATTAAACTAATTGACTTTGTTTACACCACTAAAATTTATTTGGTAAAACCACGGTAAAAAAACGGTTTCGGAAACGACGTTCCTTCGTCAGGGTATACTTAATACTAATTGAACTTTACAAAATTATAAACAATCATACTTCCGTGTTAAGTGTCCAAATGGGGTGAAAGGGAACTTATTCAAAATGGGACTGTAAGTTAATTTTTTTTGGTTGTTAATAATATATTCATTATTATTTATAGCTTTCTTAATCTCTAGGGCCTCTAAATTATTAAGGCGTCTACTTTTACTATCAATGTGAAGAATATTGACTCCTGTATTTTTATCAAAACTATGGTTACTCTCAATTAACACCTAACACTGAAGTATGATTGTTTATAATTTTGTAAAGTTCAATTAGTATTAAGTATACCCTGACGAAGGAACGTCGTTTCCGAAACCGGTTGGTTTTACCAAATAAATTTTAGTGGTGTAAACAAAGTTAATTAGTTTAATTTTATTCATAATGAATAACCACAAAGTTATAGCAAAATACAACAGTATAGTAATTTTTATTTATAAAATATATAATAACAATATACCTACATGGTGTCGGAAAACTAGTAGAAGACAGAACACATATGACATGAGATCAGTTTGTGGTGTAGGTGTATTTATTAATCTTCTGGTTTGTGTCTTCTGGGGGTATTTTTACGACCTTTCTAGCCTGGAAACTTATGAGCATTCTAACCCAACCTATATTGACCGTGAAAACCTAAGAAAATTCGTAACTAACCTATATTTATTACTTTTCCAAAAGATAATCCACATTTTAATATTTGACTACTCGTACACCAGCGAAAAATTACTGGACAAAATCATTGCAGGATTTTGATGTTGAGAATTCACGAATAGAAAACCAACAAATTGACTTCTCGCTTAAACCTGAAAGTAAATATAATAAAATAATTATATAAATATCGCAAGAGCGTATATTTTCGATCTTTGCATGTTGCTTTAGCTGCGCGCTGATTGTGTGTCACACTCTAATTATCTAAAGTTTTAATTCCAGCAGGTTACGAATTTACGGACCGACAGATGAACAGACGAACAGTCAACGAAATTATTATATTTGGATTTTATAAGTAGATTCCCGACTACATCAAGAGTCGAAAATACGAGTGATATCAATAGGTGTAAATGACTTCAAAATTTGAATTTTTTCCAATATTTCTAACATTGGTGCCTTTTGCAAAACGTTGGACAATTTTTGAAATAATTTTAATCCAATATTGTTAATTTATTTTATCGAAATCAAATTAAATTATGAACACCATAGAAAAAATCTGATTCGAGTATCTGCTAAATTGTGACCTATAATAGGTAGAACTGTAAAATGGAAAAAAACAACGCATAAAAATCGTTGTAATGGCGGTAGAATTGGCTTTATTGGAACGATAATTTTATGCTACTTGTGTTTTAAAATGATAAACGTACCACGATTTTCGAAATAAATTTGCCCAATTTGCAAGTGTTGTTCTGATGTGTGAGTCTATTCATGGTAAAATGGTAAACTAAATTGAGCATAAATCAGCTTCCAGTTGTCAAATTGGCTGACGCTGAAAAATATTATCAATTCTAAAAACACAACTCTAAAAATACCATAAATGTAAATAATATACGTTTTTGCACACTTTTATCACGGGATTTATTGTCTGCCTGGAACAAATCGTTCAAACATAAGAACAACAAGAGTATGTAGCTTGTTGGTCTTGTGGTTAGGACTCTCGCCTCGTGATCCAAAGGTTGCGTGTTCAAATCTCACTCCAAACCAGCAAGTTAGTCCTATTTTCATAGCACATGCATTTAGCTTAGTTTCAAAATAGTAAGAATATTGATTTCACACGTATTCCGTGTTCACATCTCTATTAAAAAAAAAACAATATTTGGTCCACTTCCTGACCAACAATTGCTCTAAAATTTGGCAGGAAAACATATTCCGGTTCATAGTACAATAATCACTCAAAATCGGTTTAATTATTCGTATATAATATTTAATTAATATTTCAATTTTATCGGACAGCGCACATGCCGGTGACATCTGTTGGTTTGTATTATTTTTAAATTGACTTCGAATTTCAAGGATTTAATTTATTAAAAGATTTATAAAAAATATTGAGAGAAGTGGAAAATAGTTAATGAAAGTAATATTGTGATGCAAGTTGCCCGAGGTCTAATTTCTTTTAATTTCCGAATTTCTTCTTCACGCGCGACAAGATGAAGAAGTTCAATGTTACATGAATGTAATAGGATAATTAATACTGAGGCAGCACAAGACAGGGGAATATGGAAGCGCTATCGAATATTTTGGAGACGCTTGTAGAAGATAAATTCACTGAGCTCTGGTGCAAGTTATCCCGCCTCATTTTTTATGGTCAGAAGATACACACACTTTTAGTTTATTTTATACATTCAACTATTTAAATACATAATATTAAGGTAAGTATTAAAATATATTTTTGTGTCAATTTCTATCGAATGTTGGCAAGTAAGTTTAGTTTGCATGGATAACATTAAATAAAGTTGTTAGAACAAATAAACCTTAAACTTATCCAAAGATCTGTTGGGGATAGATGTCTGGAACTATATTCACTAGTAGAAATAACACTTCCCTAAGATATATATAAGTACTTTGTAGTAGTAGGTACTGGTACCCGTTTTAAACTGGGAAAATTATATATTCAGGTGTCATAAGGTTGACAGTCTAAAGGTTAAAAAACTTAGTTTACTTTTCTACTACCCTTTTATCTAACTTTCCTGCTCCATGCTTCGCTTCCATTCTTCAACCGGTGTTCGTACCTGTCCTGCTGAATAAACATTATGAAAAATCACCCACTTTGAATGGATATTTGGAGTAAAGTGTATTATATACGGGCGTTTCCTTTTACGCTATTTACTTTTTCTTTACATAAACGTAAGAGAAATTTTATAATGAATCAGTATTCTCAAAATACAGAACTCTATGTGACAATTCCATCACTAATGCTACTAAGACGCTGTTTTCACAGCCATAACTTATTTTTCTCTTTTATTTTAATTTTACGCTTCAACAGGTCAAGAGGCCCAATTACAGAAGCGAAACACATCACAAAACACCCAGGTTTGAGTAAATCACATAGATTAGTTGTGACCTCACCGGGAATCGAACCCGGAACCGTCGGTGTGAGGAGCCAGTCTCATGCCGCTCTGCTACATTTTTTATCTTCTATATCTATAATAATACTCTGTATCAAGGTACATTTTTAAACTCGCACATTGACCAGAAAAAATTGTCATTACCTACAGAATTATTAAAAATATATTTTTTAACGAGTATAACAAATATAGTTGTTTTACATTCCTGACAACCTGACGTCCTTCCTGTTCCAGTAGGTTTTTACAAAAATTATTAATTTTTAAAAAGTAACTTATGAATACGGTCACCACTGAGGATAACAATTAGTTTTGTGATATTTATCTCAGTTAGTCCTCCGCGTCAAGTAAAAACGCTTCTTCTAAAGTGTTCTTCGTCCACCCACGATCGCGTAACTAATCACATTGCCTTACTACAATTTTCATATTACGTTCACGACAGTTCGGTGACAAATGCGATACGGTTTACAAAGCTCATGACATTGGCCACTTTAAAAAATCTGTTTTACTCGGTCACGCATGGGGCTAACAAAACATAATTTATACATCGCCTCGGAGTCACGCTCCGTGAGCGAGCACTCTCGCAACAGATATTCGTATAACGTATTTTTACAAAGTCGCACCCTCTTATCGTTCTTTGGTACGTTATTTGATTAGACGAAGAAGAATGAAGTATAAAAGATGAGAATAAAAGATAATACAGATGACAATCAGACAACTGATAATGGAGCATCTACAGTTCAAGCATCAAGGAATATTTTTCACCAAAAAATCCACTCATCCCATTCACCCATCCACCCACCATCGTCCAGGCTGTATGTATGGTAATGAGAATAATAGGTTCTTATTCAAAAATAGCAAAATTTATTTTTTGATGACGTTGTTGATATAGATAATAAATAAAATAAACTTAGTTTTCACCATTTTTTTATATTGAAAATATCAACATGTTCCAAGGCCTATGGCCCCTTCGTCAGGATACAATTGTACATGTATACTAACAAAAATTAAATTTAAAAATCGAAGTATGGACGGACAATCAAAATATTAAATCAAAATAATAATAAAGTACCTACTTAACATGAAAATAGATTTAAAAGATAACTTTTTGTAAAAAGGACCTGGTTAAAATATTTACTATTAATACTTTTTCTTATTTCCAAAATATCTAATTTATCAAACTATGATTCTGTATAATTTGTATGTAAAATTTGTAAGCCCTTATATCAAAAGAATGATCCATAGCCAAAAGAATATAATAATAAGCTTCAGAATAATAAGCATCAGGTACATGCAGTCAGTAAATTGAAGCATAAGTTGTTCATCCATATTTTGTTATATAAATTATTGAGGAGCCCAAGACCCACCAAGGGTTGTAGTGCCAAGAATGATTATGATGATGATTTAGTTATAGAAAGCCCACAAAGTGGAGCCATTTTTTAAATTCATAAATATTGTTGGGACGTTAGTTTTTTTCATTGATCAATGTGTCTTCTTCTTCTTCATGTGCCGTTTCGGGTCCCCCCGACAGTCGGCAATCACTGGACACTGGATATCCCTCGACGTCGGGGGGACCAGAGCAGAACAGCACATCTACGATTATTATCCTGGGTCATTCTTGGATGTTTGATGAATGCCGCCTCCTTCCGACCCCTCTGCGACCCTAAATCTTCCCCTTCATGACAAGCTGAAGAGTGGAGTACTTTTCGCCTCTCATTATATGACCAAAGTATGAAATTATACGGAGCTTTACCATGTTGAGTAACTGTCTATTTGTGTTTGCTCTACGTAAAAGTTGAATATTATCAATCACGTTTGTCCAGAATATCTTTAACATTTTACGATGTATCCACATTTTGAACGCCTCTGGGTGATTTAGAGTATTCACCTTCAGCGTCCATGTTAATCAATTTGTATATATACTTATTAAAAATATATGGTACTTAAGGGGGGGGGTAAGGTTAATTCGTACAAAAAAAGGCATGTTTTTGTGAATTTTTTGTGTCGACACAGTTAAAATCTCTTTATTAAAACCAATGGTACATTAAAGTATGATATTTGAAAAATATTGTGTAAAATTTTCAAGACGAAATATTAAAAAATACGGCAATGGCAGCAATTATTCGGACGTGTCTCGGAAAAAAGTAGAATTGCGGTGTCCATCATAACTTGGTGCTAGATCATCTGAAATCAAAAAATCAAAGTTCATTCGTTAGATAATAGGTTTTCCCAGGTAACGCTGGGAGGGTTTTTTGAAATTTCAATTTTTCAATTTTTTGGAACACTTTGAAGGGAAATACGCGATTTTTTGCGAAAAATATCGACTAATTTGTTATTAAAAAATAAAAATTAATAACAAATTTGAAAAAAACTCTCCAGCGTTACCTTGTAAATTATGTACAGAAATAGTGTTCAAAATTTCAAAAGGATCGGTGCAGTAGTTTTGAAGTTATGATGGACACCGACTTTGAAAACGTGAGAAGTGGGGAAAACGATTTAAAGTTTTGCACAGTGTAAAATTCAAAATAAAACTCAACACTTATTTTATACTTACACATAATCGTCGATGCCATGTTCACACGGCAAAGAGCTTTCATCATCAGCATCTGTTTGTCCTTGTCTACGCAAAACTCTTCTAATACAATAACACGTCCGGTGGTCCTCAGGTGAGCGCGTCTCTTAGCTGCCCGAGCAGGTATAGAAAAACAGTCTGAGTATCGCTCAAATGTTCATTATTTCGTCAATTTTGCTCCGATTGACTTGAAATTTTGACACAATATTTTTACGATGTTATACATTCATTTAAAAAATTAAAAATAAAATGCAAAAAAAAAAGTTAAAAACCTTACCCCCCCCACTTAATGAATAAACTTTATTTCGATACCTTTCCATAAAAAAATTATACAAAATGTATTATAAAATAGTAAAAGAGAAGCTAGAAAATGTGCTCGTCACCCCTAAATTTCACTTGCATTGCCAAATGATCGCTTTATCAAGACCGATAAATAATATGAACTACGCTTTTACTCAGTATTTGATACAAAATATAATTTTAAATAGAAGTCAATTTTAAATATTGTAAATAAATACATAATTCAACTAATTTTGACTTCAAAATTATTAGAAAGTGTATTCTATAACATATACTATATAATTACCGAAAATGAAACATTTTTCTGTATTGATAATGAATTTAATCTTAGTGGTCTCTCTAATACTGCCTGCATTGTCTTGTTTGAAAATGTATATGAGTCGAATATCAGTTTAGGGGTATTACATTTACGTAAAGGACCAGATTACGTACATACGTTAGAGTTTAAAAAATCTTATAACTTTATGATATAAATAAATAACAAAAACGCTATAAGATGAATTAGTATTGAAAAATTTAAGGCTTACGCTGTAAACGTATTTAAATATGAATTAATTCAATTAGTTCTTTCGTTTGACTGTTCCGTGTTCCTGATTCTGACCAAAAATGTTGAAAGCCAGTGTACGTTCAATAAAAATTCGGCCGAAGTCGGTAACGCACTTCTTACAGTTACCCGGCCTCTCATTAGCAGTCACACGTGCTGGTCGGTAAAGCAGGTGACCTCTGGCGGTAATTAGCCTACCCTTATCTTGCGGCCATTTGTCTCGTAATGAATCAGCCGTGATATTTAAAGGTCGATGACTCCAGAAATGCCGTGGTGATAGGGTGCCCTATTTTCTTGCCTAATCTGCATGACAATATATAAAAACCTATTCTAAATTGAGTCGCATAGCTTGACCAAACGCCAGATATCAAATTTAAAATAGTATTGTATACCTATACTTCCTCAAAGACATGCAAGCTGGTCTTCTTCTCTAGAAAATATCCTTATATATGGAATACAATTTATTTTTCCTAATCAGGATATGGGAATATTAGAAGCTTCAATTAAAAAATTACATAATCCCAAATGTACAGGGTTATTTAGAAAACATTAATAACCTCCCAGAAATATATTCCAGCTTTAATTATGAGTCGAAAATATTCAAGCAACCATGACCTAATATCAATAGTTATGGAGTTATCAAAGTTTATCTAGTTATCTAATTTTGCATTTTTTTTCAATATTTCTGACCTATTTTTTGTAAAACGTTGAAAAATCATTACAGTAACTCATATCGAATATAAAAAAATCATTCCCTTTCGTACAAGTCAAATTAAATAATAAAATACTTTCAATTTTAATTGGAATTTCAGCAGTGTTATCATTTTCTTTAACTTGTATTGAAATAAATAAATTTTTCGTAATCGGTTTAAGTTACTGTAATGATAGTTCAACGATTTGTAAAAAATAAATCAGAAATAATAAAAAATATGTACATTTTGATATTGCATAACTCCGTAACTATTGATATTAGGTTATGGCTGCTTGAACATTTTCGACTCGTAATCAAGGCAGGAATATAGTCCTGCGAGGTTATTAATACATTCTAAATAACCTTGTATATCCCATACACTCCCATCTTTCGTTCCTTTATCCTAATCCCACGTCCGACACCGCGCTTCCCACCCCTTCCTAACATTTTTTGATACTATAAATTATCGCATGTGGTTATGTTTGCTAATATCATAAACAACCATTAAAAGTTTATAAAAGTTTATAATGCATTATTTACTATTTTTTATATTATGTATGTTAATTTAAGATTTGCCGTTAACTTATCCTAAAAAAATAAAGTTTCAAATAACAAAATAGTAGCTTGTTGGTCTTGTGGTTAGGACTCTCACCTCGTGATCCAAAGTTCGCGGGTTCAAATCTCACTCCAAACCAGCAAGTTAGTCCTATTGTTATAGCAAAAGCGTTTAGCTTAATTTGAAAATAGTAAGAATATTGATGTGACACGTATTCCGTGTTTGCATCTCTATTTAAAAAAAAAAGATGAAAATTATATGTTACAAAATTGTATTTAAAAATCGTTTTATTGTTCGCTTTTAAAATGTTTTTAATAATTTCTTACTGTTTTTATCATTTTTGTATGATTTCTATTCTTATAACCAGTTTGCATACATCTAAATGTTGCTTAACCAGATCATATAATCTGATTTTGTCAGTAAATTTATTAGCTTTAGAACCATACCTGTTACCTGTACCTAACTAAATATTTAGCCAAACATGTAATGGCCGATAATTTGCTAATGATACAATTCAATGCATGTTTATTTCCTCATTATGTAAAAAAATAATTTTATGTTCAAGACAAAGGTAAACTAAAAAGAATGTCATCAAATATAACAATTTCAATATCTGTCCGTCTGTCTGTCTGTCTCCGTAACTTCGTTTAACATCCGTGATTTCGTTCGAATTCACGGCAAAAATTAAATTAAACGCCCGGTGATGTGGCTTGAACCCCGGGCCAGCAAACCCAAACTGGCCGCTCTAAGCGTGTTGCTACGGCCGCCTCTCGGTGGACCGTCAAAAAGATAATATAATTATGTACTAGGGCTTAGCAAAGACGCGAACTAATGTTCCGTCATTTTTGATGGGTTAGGACTAGTGTACAATTAGTTTTATTGGCTTTGTATATCAGTTTCCAGAAGGACATGATAACCCGTCTCATAAAAAAATAATAAATTAAAGATGGATACAATTATCATTATTGTAACAACATTTTTTTTTATATTATATAAAAAACATACTTTAACGCCTATGGATTTTCCGTGTTAATTTTTATGAGTAGGTACTATACAAATTTTATACTAGTAAATTAATACATAACGCATTACAGCTCAATCAAAGCTCAATTTTGCAATGATTAAACTATATAGTCTCAAAATTTCTCTACACAAATTACGGGAAAAAAGTTTCTTACGTGTGCACCCACCCTTACAGTGAATTTATTCTTTACCAATTAATATACGTCCAAGGCATTTGAATTACATAACCATGTCGACATATTCTGGTGCATGTACATAGGTATTCAATTACACATAGGTAGGTAGCAACACACTGTTAGTGATGTGTGTTTATATTACACAGAACGTCTTCTAGCTGCGTTCTAATTTCTGCGCCACTCATTAACTAGTTGAGCTTAGTTGAGTGGTAATCTGAAAAATTAATGATGTAAAATAATGAATTAATCTGAAGCAAGACTATCAAAATGATATAAATAATTGCATAAATATGGGCAATTCCTAAATGTTCCCACAACAATTATCTTCATTATAAATCAAGTATTTGTGAGATAAGCTACTGCTGAAAAATATATTTTATTATAGATTTCTAATGCAGCAGCTACCTATTCATTTAATGTCATTTTCACTGACGATAAGAGAATGCCCCAAAGCGTTTGTAGCTATTAATTTTAAATATTACCCTTGTATTTCATATTAGTACTATTGTAATATTTATGGCAAAAACTTTGCGATTAATCATTGTTAATCAAATTTTCAATTAACCTTTTCTATAACTACATGAGTTTTATTTATTAAAACCAACCGATTTCCGAAAATATCATTTCAAAATTCTGACAAAATATATAAGTATACTAAATTTACTAAATTAGTTCCACGAGAGACATAATAAAACGATCTCAACACATTAGAAACATTTTCATGATGTAGTTTTTGATATATTTTTAGTGCCAACTCTGATGTATGGAAGTGAAGCCTGAAATTGGCAAAAAAGGAATAAAAGTAGACTGAATGTGGTTAGTGGAAATGTGGTCGATAGAGTGAGGAACGAACAAATTATAAGTTAATGTAATGCTGGGTGCAATATGGGTGGTAGATATAATAAAGAAAAGAATGCTAAGACGGTTTGGTCATGTAGAACGTACGAGGAAAGCATGGTTAAGAAAATATATGGTGCGAAAGTTGAAGGCAACAGGAATTGGAGTACCTACAGGTATTGGAGGCCTGTTAAAAGGCCTCAGCAACCATAAAACACGTATAAGAAGATGTACGAGTGCAGCCGGAGCAAAAGTGGGGTGCCAAGATAGAAGAATATGGCGTTCTATTCTCTTTGCCTATCTTCGCGGAGAAACGTCGTAATGGTTAGTTAGTTAGTTTTCTGCGTTCGAGTTTTGAATTTCTGTGTAGGTAGATACACGCGCACGCAGTTATTTTTTCCAATTATTTGTAAACAAATATAAGTTTTTAAAGTACCTTAATCAAAATGAAGTATTAACTACATAGTTCTATACTTGCTACTTTGCAACAAAAATTGTTTTTATTAATAAATACCTAAAGCAATTTCATCGAAAAAATACGATACACATTTATCGGGAGTCCTGTAGCTATTTTTATAAGCGATTACAAATTGTAAAAGGGACTTAATATATCATTAATCTCAATCATTCTTACGAAAATTTAAATTGAAGTATTGTTGGCGTACGAAGGTCATAAATAACTATTTCTTAATATCAATTTGACCGATTTACAGGTTAATTGCGTTTTGATTCGAACTTTTAAAGTACAATTATTGCATAAAACAAAATTATAAAGATATCATAAATATTTATGGCATTAAAAAAACAATATTCATAGCATTTACTCAATTGAAATATTTCAGAAGGTCATGATAAAGTAAAATGCATGTTATGCACGGTAGAAACGGTACATGACTAATATGAGTGCTAGTCTTTCGCCCGTGAAAAATCACGGAACATAATTATTATTCAATCAATATAAAAAATGTCAAGACCATGTAAGACAATTTGGTGGCACATGTAGCCTGAGCCGCGAGCTTGACGTGTTAAGTGCCCGGCTGCCCGCGCCTCGTTACCTGCTAGAGGCTAGACAGTGTTGTGGTTGCAATTCCAGCAAGTTATGGACGGACATTCGAAATTAGAATAGTTGATATTACAAGTGTATTTAGAGTTTTGTAAAGAATTTTGATTATTTAAATCTGATAGTGAGAGAGACTGCTGCTCTCGAAACTAGTAGTGAGTCTAATATTATGTGCGTAGTACAAAGTTTAAATAAAAATTGTATTTTTTTATTTGGATTTAATTGCTACTGGTCATGTTTATGTTCGGTTTTTAAATAACTTTTTGAGTTTTAAAGTGTCCATTAATATTTATGAATATATAATTAAGTAAGTAGGTACCAAGATTAAATTTAATCATTTGCCTGAATATCATTGTTTGTAATCTTTCAAGCATCATTTTGGTTCTTGTATAACCATTTCTTTCAAATATTATTCGTGGTGTTTAAATTTCATAATTGTGTTGTAAATTTTAAATTTATTTTTCAAGGCCCAGAAATAGTATAATGCTACAGTATTTGGTAACTGATAGCAGTAAATAATGAAAATCGTTTTTTATTAAAAGTTTTTTATCATTTTTTTGATACTGCAAATCTGCATACTGATATTAAGTCACGGTTACTTAAACATTTTCGACTCATTATCAAGGCAGGAATCCAGATGTTTTTTTTTGCTACTAACTACGAGACCTCCTGTATATAGTTTTGAAAAATTCTATTTTGTAGGTACCTACAGTTGTAAGTAATTATCTATTAAATTGTGATTATTTATTTGAAATCAAATATAAGCATTTTCTTTGATTAAACCATTTTTTTTTTATTAACACTAACCAGTTTCGGAACCACCGTTTGTTCTTCAATTATATTTCAAGCAATTGATTTTATGTGTACCTGTCGTATGGCATTATTGCCAACAATTTGTATCTGTTTTAAGGATATTTTAAAATTATTTCAATTTTAATAATATTCCATTTTTTCTTGATTGGGGACTTCTCTGTGTGTGTCATTTTAATTATAATATTATATAATTAGTATCAGGTGTAATAGTGCATAAGTGAGTAAAATATAAAAATACTAAATATTCTGTTTTGATTTATCTTTCGATTCTTCCCAAAAGTGAAATTATTTTTCTATTTTTTTATTACATATTTTCACTACTGAAGGTACTCTTGAACGCAAAATATCGTGAATATTTCTATCATATAACTAGCTATTTACAACGGCATCTCAAGTACACTGGATCTATTTGAAGCCTCAGGTGATGCTTTGAGAACCCCCCAGGGAATCAACGTTGCACGAATATGGTATGGTAAGTACAATGGACATACACCAACATTTGGATCCGATGTTTTAGGCTACGTTCACATGACCGCGCGGTACCGCGCGGAACTACTCACCGCGCGGTACAAGATCTTAATAAATAGAGTTTATCGTCTACATTAACGCGCGGTACCGCGCGGCACCGCTCCTACCCGCGCGCAAGATCTTGACCCGCGCGGATCAAGATCCTACAAGCCTGTATCGACCCGTTCAGTTGATCCGCGCGGTTTGAGACGAACAGACGCATAGATCGAAGAAAATGAGTAGCGAAGACGAATCTATCGATTTGCTTATCGATGAAATTAAAAAAAGAGATGCCATTTGGAATCTTAGTTCGAAGGACTATTCGAATAAAATAATAAAAAGAAGATCTTGGTGATACCTTGATGCAATACCTTATAGCATGATCACTATGTTTTAAATCGTTTTCAACGCAATCATATAAAAAATCAAAGGATGTAACCGACATCCTGAAATAGTTAAAAAAATTCTCTTCGTGTAGTCTCAGGTCGGGATACAAAGTAAAAAATAGGCTTGAAGAAAGTCTTTGACTTAAAATAGGATGCACCCAGTATCTTCTTTGTCTTCTTCTGCGATGTTTCAGTTTTCGGTATAAAATCCGTAAGCAAATTGCCTCCTCCACATCCATTCTCTAACAATGTTGATGCCGGACTGGCTCGCGCACAATGCTGTCATGTGAACGCTCTCACCGCGCGGTACCGCGCGGGACCGCGCGGTCCATGTAAACGTGGCCTTATTGTTCCACATTCACGTATTGCCGAATCTTCACGGCTCCACTTGTTCAGCATGTTGGTATAGCGACGTTGGACGTCGTACGGTTGATGGAAGTCCCCAATTTTCAAATTACTAGGCTCTGTAGTCCACCATAATACGTGATTCTCACATTAAATTTTTGTATTGTTTGTTTAAAGTGTTGTCTGAGTATCACATAAAGAATGTACTTGCATACCTGTACTTATCTGGCATTCTTCATTACTCTACAACGATCGTTGATTCTTTTTTACTATGTGAAATTTTCACTAATATAATATTTTACCATAGTTTATTTAACAGTACTCAAGTAACATTCAGTTAACTTGTATTATTGATGCATTTGGCGTTAATAATGTATAAATTATAAATTATCAGTTGTAATCATTAAAATAAATGGAAAATATAAACTATGTTATCTCTACGTGAGTTTAATTATATTTCACATACAAAGCAAGCGTAATACTTCACTTGTCGATGAGAGATTCTGGTACTCTATAAACTCGAGTATTAAAATAAAAAATACTGTAACGAAATGACAAAAGCAGAAATAATTGCACGTTATCAAGGATTTTATAGTATCCTACACTTTTTAAAAGTAAATTGAAAATTTCTACAAAGATCTGGAACAATCCAATAGATTCTGGAACCATTTTGACGCGACATAAAATAGATTCACCGGCTACTTCAATCTTAGTGTATGTCGGAGAGTTTGACAGCGCGACAAAGAAGACCACAGAAAAGCGAACAGTGCGATTGTGGCCAGCAGTGTGAACAAGTGACAGACATCCGGCGCGAGCGAGTACTTACGCGCGAAACGGAGCGGAACGCCCTAGCGATAGACAAAAAGTGCAGTGAATTTTCTAGTGTCGTGAATTAGTGCAAACCTGTGTGAAATATTCTAGAAACAATACAGAGTGAATTAAAGAACGATATTCCGATTAAATTCGTAACCAATGCATTACTAAAACTAATAAAACATTTCCAGTGCTTCATTTGCCTCCCGCAGCCACGATCACATGATAATATAATTAAACTTCAGTAGAGATTATACCTATGTGTTGTATTATAGTTTTAATTATATATATACATATGTTCCTGTTTATGTTTTTCATCCATTTTAATAGTATGCATTGTACCTTCTTGTATAGATTTATTATTAAATGGACTAATATAGCTTTAAGATCCTGTTTGATTCAAGCTGTTAAAAAAATCATATTCTCTATTTATAATGTTTTATGGAAGACAATTCTTGAGCCACGTGGCAAAGCAAGTAAAGTTTTTCCAAGAAACAAAGTATTAAGGATAATCATCCCTCGACTCCCAAGCATGAGAAAGGATGCAGCGAAGGTGTACCTACATTTCTTGTTTCAAAGTTAAGAGACCTGGAGGAAGACGCCCACGCTTTTATTTGGAGAGTGAGGTCAACATTTTTTGGCCTATAATTCATGTTTTGATTTTAGTTCATTTAAATAACTAAACTTTAACCCTTTTTACATTAAACAATTATTCTACACATATTTACACTTGGACTTATGACTCACTCAACTTTCACTAACATTACACTTGATACGTTGTAGATATATAATTACTACCTTATGAAAATAAATATCAATGACGAATTCAAAAAAATATTATAATTGTGTTCTATAACGCCACTCTGGGACAGGCGTAGCCTAGTAGAGTGGCATAATCCACAAATTTAACAAAAAAAAAGTGTAATTTATCTAATATTTTATTGTTAAACTAGTATTAAGTACCTTTATTTGTTTATTTTTTTTATTTTTTTTATTTTTTATTTTCTACTTTTTAGTCTTAATATTAGCCAGCGTACAAAATCATTTTGGTAGGAAACATGCGCCTCCTTTTGGTGAGCTCATTAACAAATTTCCCATATAAAACTTTGATTAATTGTGATCGATAAATTGTTTAATATTATTTACTGGATCTAATAATTGATTCAAATATTGTCTGTGTGCAAAATTTCAGCTTTATTGGACATTGGAAAGCAGATAAAATATCGATTATAAGACATCCGGACAAACAGATACGATTGTAAATTATTTTTGCTGCATTAAATTTTAGGTACACATTAAGGGTTCAATATTATGAATTTTTGAGTAATTTATCAAACAACCAGGTTTATTTCTATATTAAAAAAATATTGCAACCTTCGTAGTCCAGTGGGCATGTCTTATTCAGTGTTTGATTCCTGTTGAAGTTACAATGCATCCATACGATTTTTATGTAAGTATTTCGCTAAAGTAGGTAAATGGCTGTTGTATTAAAAATCAAAAATAAAATAAAACAAACTTATTTTCGATAGATACAGTATCCTAGTGATATGAAGGAAAAAGGTTGGCTGATTGATCAAAAAATCATGGACTACTAAATTATTTAACGAAATAATGCTATTGAATTCTGGTTATCATTAATATATGTATTTGAAAAATTAAAACTAAAAAACTTAAAGACGAAAACCATTCCATCGATGTAAATTTCTCAAAAATATATTTCTCTATTATGTATCAGTTAGGATACATTATATATGGATTATAAAATGTAATTAATTCACATGGAAGTTACTTTTTCGTGCAATATAATAACAATCAAGGTGAAATAATATTTGCAAGTTGCAACATGATAAATCATAATTAGTTGTAAATAATAATTGCAAAGTGCAACATTATAACTATAATATGTAATTACAACGGGCAACATGATAACTCATAATCAGGTGTAAGTAATAATCGCAATGTCCAACATGATAACTCATCTTCAGGTGTAAATAATTATTACACCTAATGATGAAAGGGACTACTCCTCTCGAGACTATAGTTGTGGCAAAATAACTTAACGTGTGTGAAAAACTAAGGTTCATTTAGTGAGAATAAAAATAAGAGAACACGAAATTTATACAAAATTTATAATTGACGAATCAGTCAGGATTCAAATAAAAAAATAATTATATGCGTAAAAACGGCATGTGGGTACGCAAGCACATTAATAAAAGTGGTCTAATTTAATAATCGTGTATACAATTTCATTGAATTCAGAGTAGCTGTTGTAATTTTTATAAGGCCCATCCTGTTTTAGATAATCTAGATGTTTGAACCCGCGCGCCCACGATACGAGTTTCATTACTAATTACTTAGTTTTTATTTCGGTACAATTGGACATTTATGGGGGCAATAAAACATTCATTAAAATTAATTACACTGTCGAATGGCCGGAATAACATTGATGCAATAAGTACCATTGCAATGGTGCGAGTACAATTAGAAAATGTGGAATAAAAATAATTCGTGCAACCACTTTATTGACAGACAATTATTTTTTTAAATTTTTCATTACGACCCTGAAAACGAACACCGGCCATGATCAATTAAGGTAGCTAAATTGTAAAACTTCAATAAGTGGAGGTGGTGCATACTTAATTTTTTTGCTCATTTCAATTTATGTTTCCTATCTTAAATAAGAAGATGAATAGTATACTACTTAAGAAATGGAGAAAGAGTCCAAGGTTGAGACAATTTAGACGGAAATCAATTTGAAAGGTAATGATGTCCTATGTTATTTGAAAACTTCACGTAGGTGGTCGTCATAAGAATATAATAATGCTCTTTACTTCTCGCTAAGTAATCATGATAATAATGCAGACGATGAAGGAAATTTAGGGCTATTATAAATTGACATGGCAGTTACTTTATGGTGCAATATGATTACTTTAATTTACGCTAAATTATGATTTGTAATACACAGATGTTGAGTTATTTTTTCATAACTATAGTTTCTAGAGGAATGGTTCCTCTCATCATCATGTCAACGTATTCGGGTTGGGAAGTTAGTTATTCAGTGAATCCGCCAACCATATAATTGATACCGACCATTCTTAAACCATGATTAAAACTACTCCAATGTATCTTACTCATCTATCCTATCGTTGAAATCCAAAATAATTTTAATTTTGAGAAAACACAACACACTCTACGACATGTCCCCGATATTAAGCTTGTTCTCGCTGATGGTCAAAAAACCCTACGTGCAACGCAACTCGCTCCCCTACCCGAATAATTTGACAACACATTGTGTTCAGGTAAGTTATTAATTGCACCTGATGATGAGAAGGACCGCTTCCGTCGAAACTACAGTACTGACAAAATAACTTAATGCGTGTTTATAAAAAATTTGAAAGTATTGAAAATCAAAATGAAAGAAATATTAAGTGATTTATTTGTTACACGCGAAAAAACTATGTACTAAAATATTGTAATGAAATCTTATTTACAGACGACGCACTGGTTTACGTCGCAGGAAACTATTACGAATCTGTAACGAATAAAGCAAAATATTGTCGCGGGTCGTAGCTTTGGGAGGCAAATGAATAAACTACTGCACTCGTCGCACTTCGCCACTTAGAACGCCGCTCGATTATGTCACTGGTATCTATCGCTTCGATAATTTCACGATTGGCCACCCTAGCCGTTGCCTCACGGTTGACTTCACTCCGAACGAACTGTCGAAACGTGAGTTTGCCGCGGCCTAGTTCCGCTATTTATACCTGCAAACGCCGATTATCAAACATCCTAAATTTTTTCTATCCTAGTGTTTAGTATAAGAATGCTCCACAATCGCATGGAACTCTGTATACATCTGGAGGCTCAAAAGGCGACACACTGGCGACCTCTATAGTAGAAAAAGTGAACACTCCGCAACAATGTGCATATAATTTACAACCTCGGATGAAATAATCAGTTCGGCCTACACCTCCGCCGTGATAGGACGCTCTCCTGATGATGCTGAATAAGACTTCAGCGAAACGTCGAGATTTACTTTTCAGTAAAATATACGGTTCGTATAAAATAACTGTTTTACTTAACACAAATTTGTCCAACGACCGTAATAATAACTTTAACCCTAAGAAATCTGTTGTCCATTAAATGTCTCAAATTGAGAGGAGATTCTCTTCTGAAGTTTTTGTGAAATTTTTGAAGGAAAATAAAGGCAATAGTTTCTCCTTTCCAGATACTGAGGCTGTTTCTATTGTAATAATGACTATAATAATATCTTTATCTTTCTCTTCTATTTTATATTTTTCCTTTAAATATACTTTTAAGCGTTGTTCAAAACCTTCCCCATTTTGTTCAAATCTACCCCGGGTTGGGGAAAGTTTGAAAGAAATTCGACTTCTGTAGAAAGCTGTTAATGTTTACTAAATGAAATTTTGGGAAGTATGAATGTATTTCAAACTGTCGAGTAAGCCTGTGGCTAGTGTAAGTAATAAAAATAATATGTGAAATGCTCACAATATAAAAAATATTTTAGAACAAATAAATTTTGTTTAAACTGTCCACCCTCTCCCCTATATGTATATATTCTATAACTAGTTAGATTTACATAAATGCGTGCTAGAAATGAAGGTTGCGTGTGCATTATAAGTATATATTTTTGTACCTATTTATCAGTTTGTTGATAATTTAAAGCATACTGATAGATATGTAATTGCACTGTAGTTTAAATACATATAAGTAACATTTAAGTACGTATTGTTGACTTAGAACAACAAGGTTACATCTGATATTTTGATCAAAAATTTCACCTTAAAACCATGTTGCAAATATGGCCAATTTCTCAAAAGTTTAGGAGATCACAATATATAGTGTTTTTTTTTAAAGTCATCATCATCGGCTATCCCTCACAATTGTGAATCCTCAGGTAATTAAAGAATCCATCCTGCATCCATAAATTCTGGATCATCTTGGATATAAGAAGACTTATGTACCAAATAGCAATTCTTTTTCTGTTTTTTTGCTTTCTTTTCCTGATTGCAGTGTACTTCTGGCATACTCTTCCAAAGTACGGGTACGAATGGTCATCATTGCCCTCAAATTAGGCATGAATCCTGCAGATAGTTCCCAGATAATCTTTACCTTTCAGGGATTTTCGAAGTGTTATTTTGTGAAACTCATGTTGGCCCTGGGATAGCTGAGAACATAAAATCTTCCTTTGTAGTAAGACATTCTGACTACGTGGTCGAGATACTTTAGGAATTGGTCTGAAATCTGGATTCAGTGTCCTTTATTTCTTTTAGTTGTGGGCTATCAAAATGGACTGTATTGTATAATTCAGATAAAGTCACCAGTATCGAGTAGCTTGTTGGTGTAGTGGTCACGACGCTCGCTTAGTGATTTGGTGATCGGTGAATCGATCCCCATTCCAAGACACAGGCAAGTATTTTTATAGCACAAGCGTTTAGCTTAGTTAGAAAATAGAGTATTGACGTGGCAAGTATTCCGTGTTCTCATCTCTTTATAAAAATATATATATTATTCAAGCAATCAGTTTTTTTCAAGTCAGTCCATTCGAATCTTATAAATATCCTATCGAAATTGTATCTGAAAAAATAACTTAATATATCGTATGAGGAAATTTTTACAAAAACATTTTGTTAGTTACAAAAAAGGTAATGTAATTCGATCACTTCCTTTAGGTATTATATTCAATCGTTTAGAATAAACCTAAAAAAACTATAGTATGGCAATAAAATATATCATGTGTCTTATTACAATATTACAATACGTTTTATCGGCACCGTGCACTATTCGCTCGGGATTGAATAAGTGCAAAAATGTACGAGTAGGATGTAAAAAATGTATTTTTGCCGCCAAACACTGTTCATTGTATAATATGCCTAATGTAATAAGTGTTTTTAAGGGAATATGAAAATTTAAAAAAAAGGTAAGATATGGTAGGTTAAAAGGTTTCATGTTTAGGAAATCGAGCTCCAGTTGAAATGAAAACGTTTATAAGTTTATTAAGGTAGATATTTTCGACTGTTACTGTTATTTTTCATTGTATATCTAGGATGTAGAGGACGCTCAATATGTAACAAAAACTACTGTTGATAACAACGACTTTGTGTGTAAATTTTACCTGATGTGCGTTGACCTAAAATTGATACTTATAACGTTATTGTTCGAAAAGCACGATATCTCGGCTTTATATTATCAAAATAATAAACAAAATTAACGTTTCTAATTTGTTTCTGCCGTATTATCTTCATTTAACCTTCCCCGCTCATCTATCATACATATCCGTTTGATCTCCGCCTCCTGACCAAGGCTGCCGAAATACTGTAGGTGTCGGGAAAATTAGTAGTGAAATAAATATGTTAGATAAACACCTTCATTTAAATGCAATCTCAATTCACAGTCCGCTGAATGTTATGGCCCTCCAATCAATCCAGCAACTGAAGGTGTTGATAGCGTAAAACACAATTTTGTTAGACCATAAAATAAATTTGCATTTGACTTGATAGCGCCGTATTATTTCTACCAGTGTTAGCTGGGAAGGGTTTTTTAAACGGTGGTCAGGAAATTAATTCATTTAAATTATTATCGGCACTATTTGTAATCCGTTAAAAACGTTAACATAAGATAATTTTTATCACTAAAATAATGTAGTTAATGAGGTGTGACATAAATTAAACTAACAACTTCTTTGTTTTGGGGCCGTTTGAAAAACGACTGAGTATTTAATTAGCTAGACTTAATATAACTAGTCATGATGACGTAGATGGAGATATCTTCGATATGCATCTAGTAGTGGCGTCGTATAATGCGTATACGTGGACTTGCGTCAATGCCTTAATTCTGAAGAATCTCCACACTTCTAAATAACGGAGAGCTGAAGATCAGTCATGGCCATATATACTGCGAGATAAAAACTTTATCATGTATGTTGAACCCGACGTGAGTCGCCGGGATGGTTATGGAGGGTAAACGGAAACGATGGTCATGGACTGTATACGATATGGGAGGGATAGGAAGCTCGACTTACCTGCCGCAATCTTCTTCTTCCTCCAGATCAACCTAGAGTGAGTTCAATCTCTCAACACTGCTATGTTCGGAAATCGATGATGTGATCCAATGATGGGGAAAATCACCTACGGTGACGAGAATGCTTCCAAAAATGGCGGTCGATATTTGGTTTTAATTTAATATAATGATAACAACGGTCCTACTAGTCGAGTTATGGGTTTTTGAAGTAAAGAAATGCATATGACGAGGAGAGATCGTTAGGGAGGAGGTGGTCGTGATCTTAATGTTAAAAATATTTATGAAAAAATATTAGGCATTTATATATTTTACTCTTTTATACGTAAACAAATATTTGTGCACGCATTTATTTTTACCCTATTTTATTTACATACACTTGACACTTGTCTGTCAGCCACAAAATTTTGTAATCAATATCTCACCGACTTCTTGACCAACAATCGCTCTGAAATTTGCAGAGATACGTATTCCGGATGGCAATACAACAATCATTCATTAATTTGACAAAATGAGTTGATTATTCAAAAAATATATATATACATGCTGGTGAAATCAGTTGGTTTCAATTATTATAAAAGTGTTGTTTTGGTTTTGAAGAGTTTTGAATTCATTACATAGCATTGAATTTATTACATTCAGACCTTTGAGTTTTGAAAAGTCTTGAATTGATTACAGATTTTATTGACGAAGAATAAAAAGGAGAAAATAATATTATAAATAGAAAAAAATAAAAAAAACGCTTAAGAATAAAATATTAAAACGAGAAAATATATTTCAACAGCCGCAGTATATCAATAAAATCGTGGGGCTTTTTCTCAAACCTCAATGATCACTTGCATTATATACCCTGTACACATCAGTACGGAAAACTCTCTCTAACTAAAAATCACAATTCTATTCGATTAGTTATAATTAGTAACGATTAACACGTACAAGCTTTAAATTGCTAATATCCGCTCCTCGCATTCAATTTCATTAACGTACGTTTATATATATATAATGCTATGCTCTTTACGTGTTAGATATGGCTATTAAAAATATATTTTAGTAATTTTATATAAAAAAGCTTTTTTATATATGTAATATTATTTAAATAATTAACGTAGATCGAATGTCCACTTAATTTAACTGTATAAATTTTACGTATTGGAAATTCTCAAGCTCCTGGCTACCAAAATACAGTGGAAGCTATATTGAAAAAAAGTGTCACATTGGTAAAGGGCAACAAGCGCAGGGATATTAGGAAACTAAAGATAAGAAAGAGTATCCAAACATAACACCAGTTATCTCATTCTATAAACCGCCGAGCGGCGGTAATATAATTGGAATTATACTTTCAAATGTCAAGTTATAGCGTTTCTTCTACTGTCAATACCATCAGCATTAAACAGAAGTTGTGATAAGACAAACGATACTGGGTGAGCCAAAATATAAAAAAAATATATGTATTGATGTGCACAAAAAGTCACTATTTTCAAAGTAGCTCAATGGGGGTAGGACCGTTTTATAATCAAAAGCTCCTTTATCTGTCCTGCTCATTTGCCGCCAGGTTGGAATTTTTCAATGCTAAGGACAACCGTGCAACCCAGTGCTGCAAAGCAGAGCTGGGCCGTATGACTGCTTCTTTATTTCTTAAAAATAAAATCACAGACCATATACATATTTAAATACAGAAGGCTTGAAACGATTGTAAAATGATGTATAAACACAAAATATATAGGAATCAAAGGATACACAGGACTCATAGGATTATACGGGTAGGGAGCAAACAGGCCGGGAAATTTGAGGGAATCAGAAAAATAACACGCCCTTTTGCTGTAAAGTTAGGAATTGCCTGCTGGTCGACTAGAATGAGGCTCAAATATCCATCTTGCGCATTGTTTCATAAAAGGCTTACAGATAAAAATTTATAAATATGTTAAGATTAAACTTAATGTAAGTGTATTAAAATACATTACTATATTCCCAGATTACACTCATTAGGGAATAAACGTGCAGAGGCGGCGGACATTTTTGCTGATAATATAACTGTGTAAAGGACAAAGCTGATACAATCCTTTACATCTCAACGAAATGGAAATGGATAATACATTTTTCTGTATTATTATTTTACCTTTTAACTATTATTATTTGTACCTTTAAGTGAATTATTATTTTATCTGTCTTATGTTATTTATTTCTGTATTCTTCTTTTTAATTTTTTTTCTTCTTCTGTTCTGTATTTCTGTATTCTGTATATTTGTAAAACCCCATAAGGGCGTTAAATAAATAAATAAATATTTAGTTTCATCTACACCTCTACTGTTTGTTCTAAAAATGAGGACCAATCGTTTCAACAATTTCAGCTGGCTTATTCAATGTTCAGTTTTAACGAATTATATCGGTAACATAAGCAATCCAAACCTCGTATACCTGACACAACTGGACCACTGACAATAGGACTGCAGATTACGTGTCCTCTACTATTTCGTTGTCTGCAGTCCATTACAAGCTAGGCCTTGAGCCATTCCTTACCAACTAGTCAGGTAATATTCCACGCAAATTATAAGTTTTGATTGGATCGGCATCCATTCTATATTTGCTATCTATCTACATCGCGTGTTTTTTACTTATAATAATAATAAAAATGGACGATTTATAAAGCGCCACTTTCGAAAAGATAACACCTCAAGGTCGCTTTACCCAAACATTGTTTAATCCTACACTAGTGTTTAATGTTTTGCAATTTAGTTGGCATTGCGATTATTCTAATTTCTCGTATGAATCTTATCTAATAGATCTCCTTTATTAATAATAGTGCAAACGCAAATATTATATTCTGAGTAGCTTGTTGGTGTAGTGGTCATGACGGTCACCTAGTGATCTGGTGGTCGACGGTTTGAGCCCCATTCCAGGATAAGTTAGTGCTATTTTCAAAGTACAGGCGTTTAGCTTAGTTCGAAAAAAGTAAGACGATTTATGCTATACGTATTCCGTGTTCATGGCCCATGTCCCCTAATTTCCTGAAGGTTATCGAGGTTATTTTGCTAGTATTGAAGAAATTGATTTAACATTTTTACTTCCTTTCTTTTAACTCGTGGCGTCTGCTTGCTTGCCGGCTTGCCGGCTTGGCGTCGAAAAAACATTGTATCGATTTTTAACCCTTTTCCCATGATTCAATCAGGCTGAAACTGTAAAAGTAGACTCGTGGCGACGATCAAGAAGGTCTATCAAATTTTCGTTTAAAAAATTAATATTATAGTATAATTTCAGATTTTTAGAAATTTTAATGTTTTTATCAAATTGGAATCATTACAAAAGTTTGATAACTAGCAACGGCGGCCGGTATACATAATAGGTACTTCATTACGAATTTCTAAAATCTAAATTGACTGACAAATGTTTTTAGAATTTAATCTTCAAAGCATGAAGTGTCTTATCAAAGCTCAAAACATCTGACATTTTAGAAATTTATTAAATTACTGTAAGTTTAGTGTTATGTTATATGTATTAATTCGTCTTTAATTGTTGTTGTATTTTACAAAGAAAGGGAGTATAATTAAAACTTGGTTTTTATGGGTTACTTTTTTATTATAAATAATGATAAACTTTATTTTTTGGATTACTATTATTTACGAAGAAACAATGTTTTGAAGCCGAGCTCTGGAACGATTTACAGCACTTTTACACCTCCAGTATTGCATTGTGTTCTTGCGAGTAAACTCGGTTGGGGGCAGATCGAACGTCGACAATAGAGTTTGGCTCACACGCTACCCGGAACCGCGAGGTTTTTACGAGGAGCCGCAGCGCGTCCAGCGGTGATCTCTGATGGGCCACGTCGTTAGGGCTCGGGTCATTGGCCACGGTGCACCTACTTGCGCTGTCGCGGAACTGCACGGATGATTTGCGCGAGACACTCGCAACTTGGAAAGTTTGACTGTCGAAAAGTGTGATCATTTTAAGAGATAAGTGTATAGGATGTCTTATAGCTGGACTTTTGGTTGCACACATACGAGTGTACATGCATACACACAAATGCATATTAATCAAGTGTTGATTATTGTGAATATTATTATTGTGAATATTAATCAACACAATATATAATAAAATTTCATCACTTTTAAGAAGTCCGAAGGATAAAATACCTCTAGAATCGCACGGGGTATACGAAAGACCATGCGGTGACTGTAACGAAACCTACATAGGTAGGTCAATGAGGTATAATGACGATAATAAAGTAAATATACGGATTACTAGAAGCCGAGCAAAAGTCATTAACGGCGTCGCTGGAGAAACCCACTCCTCCACAAACACCTGACGCAGAATTTTTCAAACTTTCACTTGACGGTGAGCTCCGGACCCAAACGGTTGTACGCTTTTTGGAGAAGCAGCTCATTGACAAGGCGCCCTGAAGATGAACAGTGAGATCTGTTCAGCCCGTCGGCAGACGACTGGTCCTGACGACCAGAATTTGACGCGGGTTACCCCCAAAGTAGTTAGAAGTAACACATATTGTACCCGTGAAAGCCTTCGATCTAACATATATATATATATATATATACCCAACGTTTCGGACAGATAGCACTGGCCATTTTCAGAGGAATTTTCGCCTTGTATTTCGAGTTCTGTTTTGAATTGGTGGCAAGCACACCCGTTCACTCCAGAAGTCGAGATCCAAGTAGACTTGGGTCTCGACTATATATATATATGTTAGTATTGATTTCCTTGGGGATAACCCGCGTCAAAATCTGGTCGTCAACCGACGTTTCGCCTGGATCACAACAAGCATCTTCAGGGTGTCTTGTTAATAAATTTCCGTCACGAGGGGCAGTGCGAGCACGTCCGTTCGTAGTGAGGTCTGGCAAGTCAAAATCTACATTTGGATACTTTGGTCATTATTGGCCTTAATGGTTTTTGGAAATTTCGTATTAATATTGGGTGTTCCCAGCCGTTGTTGGCCTTAATGGCGTTTTTCTGGCTCCTTGTGATGCGCTTTGTACTCGATGTTGCTTCTATTGTGTCGATATTTATCCGTTCGGTGGTTGTATTTAATTGATTTTTGCGCGTTAAAATATTATTTTTACCATGAAATCTACTGTTGAATAAAATTTTTTTCCATGCCGTTGGGAGACGTATACCATCATCTCTATTTTTGATAACATTAATTCTAGAATAGTAATAGTTTCTCTAGAAATAGTAAGAATATTTAGAGCTCCGCTCTCTATGTGACTAGTCTGTGCAACGCGTGAACATACGCTCTTCATATATATGGTGAGCGATATTCATGGTCTTTGCGTGTTACTTTGATTCACTTTTACATTTGGAGCGCGAAGAGACAGTCAAAATGTAAGAAGTAATCCTTCTGAGGGCCCCAAATTGGATAGAGTACAGTTTATATAACCTATTCTGATACCATAGCAATAGAATAATATTACTAGCTGTTGACCATGTTGTGATTTGTTTTTTTTTTTACTTTTAATCAGGGTCCACGCACGTGTTGGCGTAAAGTTACTACAATGGCTCCACTAGCCTTTGTAATATAATTGTTTTCATAGAAGTTGGAAGAGTGCCCGATCTTCTAGAATCTCCTGTAAATGTCCCAAGAAATTCAGAACTTTTTATCATAGCTGTGGAGCATTTTATCAACTGGCGCTTTAGGATCAATGTAACCTTAAAATTCACCAGGACATACAAGTAATATTTAACACTATTATTCTCCAATGCAACGGGATAACATCAATCTACGATGGAACCACCTTTTCACTTTAAACCTTAGTATAATAACGAACTTATGATGTCTTCCTAAAATGTACAACTCGAAATTTTCAATTGATTATGTAAATGTTCTTTTTTAATTGAACTAAATTAAATTAATGTGTTAATTTATAAATGGTGCAATTTGGTTTAACCAAATTTTAAGTATGCATTTTGTAAATCTGAGAGAGAAATTTAATTAGTCTAATATTTAAAATGAACTTGTAATTTTTTGTCAACAGACCACTTAATTTTTATTTTCGCAATATACCTCTATGTCCTATCTGGTCTCCACAAAGCAATGTACTTCTTTTCTATAATTCTAGCTATTTAAAGTATATTTTTTTATTTTATCGAATGAACCCTTTTTCTCATTACCTTCTGGCTAGTCGGTGAAAGAAGTGCAATAAATCGGAGGGGTATTTCGTACTAAACGGAATAGTTCGTCGGTAATGCTACGTCATAATATATACCTACTTAGTATATCTAAAACATCATACTCACTAAGATTTTAAATGACAGTATAATACCAAACCTACAAGTGATCATAAAAATCTCTTTAACCCTATTTGAATTAAAAACAAAACTAAAATAACGGTCTGATATACTTAGAGAGAGCGACTGCCACATTTTATAGTATCAAGCCTAAAATATTTCCTGTAGTTGTACACTATAGTAGGTCAGAAGCTTTGGATACTGCTACTACATGGACCCTTTTATGCAGCTTAAAAACTTTTTATGTAATTTTTATATAACGAACATAATCTTTATTTATGTACTAGCTATAACCGTCAAAAATGACGCTTTCTTACCACATATTTCGGCCGCTAGTTAAGGCTGTGAGAACAAGGCCATATAATGTAACGTAGCGTCTTGGTAGCGTTAGTGATGGACATTGTTGCATAGAGGATTTCGCATTTTTTTTGTTTTTATACCTAATTTTTGTTTGCCTACCTAATCGGTAGAATTTGTGACGGACATGATGGAATGAGAAAAATTATATATGTGTATTGGATGGTAAGCGAAATATTTTAAGAATTGTATCTTGACCTTATTCGTTATCTTGATGACATTCCCATTTCGCTGCCGTCCATATGCATACTTCTTACACTTTGTTATTTTTAATATTTCAATTATTTGAAGTATTTTGTTTGATATTTAAATAAATAAGGCTAATTAAAACTATCAATTACCCAATATCTGGTGTAATAATATGTACGTCATCTAATTTATCAATTTACAATTCCAGTTCCACGTATAGGCCCGTTAAATTGCCGTTAATTATAAAAGAATCTTAAATAAATATAATACTTATTACACTTTATTATTTTAACTTTTTTTATATTTCAATTATTTGAAGTATTTTTGTAGACTTTTTAAAATAAATAAAGTTAATTTTGGACTATCAATTACCCATCAATACTTATGGTTCATATCTGGTGCTATAATACATCATCTAAATTATCAATGTATAATTTTCGCGTATAGGTCCGTTATTATTACATTAAACCTGCAAGGTTAATTATAAAACAATCTTAATTAAGTATTTTTTATAGTAAAAAAATAAAAAATAAAAATTATACTTTCACTCGTGCTACAGTTCTCAGCAAATTGAGTATAAAAAATCTAATAAATTAATTAATGCTGGCAGATGAAGGTTAAAGTATTTCAATTATGGAATATTTCATCGCGTGGAACATTTAAATAGAAGTATACAATTATTATTATTATTTTTTATTATGTACAATTGTGGCATTGTCCAAATTTTCCCCGCGGCTATTTACAAATTCCGTCTTTCAACACGATCTACAAAAAAATCAGCGTGCGTTCGGAATTCAAATTTGAATAAACTTTTGTTATTTGATTACACCGCATTACCACTTTAATTAAAACAATAGTTTGTATGTAGTATCAAAAAAATAAAAGGCTTTGTATCGCGACGTTCTAGGTCACTTCCCCCGCTGAGCTACAAACCAAGTGTTTCTCAAAGTATTATATCGGTCATTTTATATTTCTTATCTTTAAAAGGTATATTGCTTTAGCCAAACAATTATCAATGTAACAATGAGCGTGACAATGAACTGAACTATTTTTCTTACTCTTATTCAAGTGTCCCTATAAAAATTCAGAAACAAAATTTTACAGCTGAAAGGAAAAACACTTAAATAAATAACCAGAAGTAAAGTTTTTTTTTCTTATATTCTCTTGCCAATTATGGACATTAATTCTACGTTTTTTTTATGTATTCATATTGTTAAGTAACCTCAGTGACATCGTCCAACGGTCGACATCCGTCATTTTTTTTTAAATAATTAAAATTTGCTGCTACCAAACGTATGTAGATTAATATAGACTCCTTTTCCACGTTTGTCTGGGCTACTATTTCGACATGATCCCTCCAGAAACGCCTTCTCCATCCATCCGATTTTGAAGTGATGAGTGTTTTACAAAAATATTGCTAAAGTTGACGAAAATCGCTTTATGTCACACACATATACTAGTTTCTTCGTCCAATGTGTAAATATATTAATTTAGCGCCAATACTACCACTATAAAGACAGAACTTTAGACTATTGACAGATTTCTTGACATTCTTACAGTTTTCTAACATTATTTGTATAATGTTAGAAAACCATAAATTCGTCTATTTTATCTAAAGATTTTATAACGATACCCCAACTACTTCTTTGAAGTATCACAAATTTGCACACCACCATTTTCTTCATCAGTATCTAAAGATGAAAGACAGTTGAGATCTGCTACTTTTATAATTTGGTGATATCTTCTCATAATAATAATTCCAATTATAATAATAATTTCATTGTCTGTCTGTCCCCATAACTTCATCTAACGTCCTTGTATTCTTCATATATTTTTTCTTTCTTTTTGTCTTTTTATTTTTATATTATTTTTTATTTTTTTATAAATAAACAAATATTTATTATTAAAGGAACCAACATGTTAACGTACCGTCATTTTTGACGGGTTACAGCTAATAAATATAATAATTTCGCTATCTGTCCGTCTGTAAGTCCGTAAATTGTTTGAATTAAATATTAAGATAATTAGACTGCGACGCGCAATTAGCGCGCGGCTCAAACAACACGCAAAGGTTGTCTAAATTACAAGGTCTTGACATTTTTATATTATTATTTTATTATATTAAGTTTTAGGTTTAAGCGAATAGTCAATAGTGGAGGTCCGTTGGTTCGAATTCCAGCAAAAGCTAAAATATTTCTTGGTTAATTTAATTTTTCTATATGTCTTTTCTTATTGATGAATAAATTCGTTAAAAACAAATGTTTTTCTATTCATTCAGTCACAAAATCCTGCAATTATTATGTCCCGTGATTTTTCACGGGTAGTACTACAGCTTGTACACTACTTATACTTAATTCCGATGGTAATTTCTCAGTTTAAGTAAGTGAATGGCAGCTTATTTTCTTTTTTACGCTTCGAAAGAGGCCCAATTACAGAAACACATCACAAAACACGAAAACACCCAGCCTTGAGTAAATCATCAATTGTGAACTTACTGGGAGTCGAAGCCGGAACCCTTGGTGTGAGAAGCCATTGCCATGCCCACTAGGCTACAGCTTTTTTTTTTGTTTTTTTTGGTTCAGGGTTTGGGGAGATGTTGAGAGGCGGTGGTCCCCGTCACGCCGCGACTCGTCCAGTGTTTTGGGTGTTTTCCGTGTCTATGCCGAAAATGCGTGTTGATCTCCAGATAAGTCCGGCGGTAGTAAGTGGCGTGATGTGTGACGTGACATTAATTGCGGCCTCGGCTCGCTCACGTCACTCTAACGCGGCCTATTGCCGGATCGCGTCTTTAATTATGCATTTGTATCATTATAATACGGATACAGTTATTACACCACGACTCTCACATGGGAATATTAATTTTTTCGTGCATGACTAATTTTTTTTTACATTCTGATTTGACGATTTACATGTCGTCGAATTTTCAAGTTTGACCGTCGAAATATTTTTGTTCATTTCTTAAACCGTTAGATTGATTTCAACCATAACTTGCTGCAAAAGATCTCAAATCACAGCCACGAAACAATTATGTATTAAAGTTTGTGAAAATACTCGTAAAAACTCAATTTATCCACATTTACAGAAAACATTAAGATTGGACATTCACTGCGAGTACAAATTTCGGCGTTTTTTTTTTTGAAAATGTGAGTTTTTATTATTTATTTGCATCAGAATGTGTATGCATTTACATTTACATTTTCACAATTAATATTACAATATTGTTACATTTCATTTTTGAACATCACAAATAATAACACGATATACATCATTTTCACACGATACACTTCAATTCATACATTTGATCATAGATAGGCCATGTCGCTTGACATGAACCACCTTCTGAATTCCACAACCGATTTTGGAGTCGACAGGCATGTTGTAAAGGCGTTTTGCAGTTCATCCAATAGCATGGACACCAAATATTTTAGTGTTTTCATTCCATACTTGTTTGTTACTCTCAGAATAATCAAAGCTTGATTTTAAGCACATCTTGTATTTCGGCCACAAGCAACCACCCTTTTTTTATTTTTATTTTATTTAATTAATAATATATATATAATATTTTTTTCTACAATCATACATACCTGTGTGTATACCTCACAAAAAAGAATTATATTCTTGTGTGTGGTGAGGAATAACCACTTACAATCATAGGTATAGGTAGTGTAATCTAATTATATAACAATTGGAAGGAAAGAAAAGAAAATCTAATACATCAAATCTTAGTTAATAATACAGTATATTATACACAATAAGCAGTTAAGTAAACATTAATATAAATAATAAGCAATCAAGAACTCAATCACAAAGTCAATTCTATAATAAATGAGAACCCATTCGGGTTCACTGGGGGAATATGCACACAGGGCGCAACAGCAAAACATTCACCATCTTGCAAAATAAATTGGACAAATCAAATAATTATACAGGTATCTTCATCGATTCATGGGAAGTACTCAACGGTATCTCCATACGAACAACCCGTATCAGAACCAAAAGAAAGCGGGACTGACCAAACGGCCCCAAACGGGTAAGAAGCCACACACCGAATATACCTCAGATAGTCAGATGAAATGAATCTCCAAGTAATCCACCATAGGTGAATTTGGATTCCCCCAAGGTAAGATCCCTAGAACTCTACCATTCCTCACTCACATAAAGGACACATCTCAACAAAATCAACGGTTAACTAGTATTCCACGCAGACGAGACCGTTATTGTGTATATTTCACTTTCGTTTTCTTTAATCAGTAGAAATAATATTAACCCATAAACTGGCAGAATGTTGACCGATGTATGCACTAATTTAATATTTTGTCTTTGTTCGTGATCTTTGGGGTTACGTTTTTTTTTACAATGGTATATTGAAGATTTTGTATTGGTTTTGTATTTGATTTGCTGGAGAGGCATCACGATCTTATACCACATCTTAATAATAAATTAAAATAATAAGAGGATAACTTAAATAAAACCTTTGTTATTATATAAAAGTAATTAAATGAACATTCTTTATAATTCAGAATATTTTGAGTATGTACAAATTTTTCAGAACAGAACTGGATTGTTGTCACAGGGACGTCAATAATGTTCCCCAAAAAGACTTCTATACCTACTCTCCCTTAATAAAAAAAAATATACAGTTTCGTCTCTGTGAGACATCTATAATATACATTAATTGATTATTGATGTCCCTGTGACAACAATCCAGTTCTGTTCTGAAAAATTTGGACTTATTCAAAAAAAGGAGTTTAATAAATTGAAATAATATTTCTGGCGTATACTAGTGTAATGATATAAATTCGAATGAATTCCATTAGACAACATAAAGTATATAGCTAGTAAAATCCAAAAATATAAATATAGATGTCTCATTTAGCGACAATTGATTCTTTATAATAATTAGGAAAATATAAGCATTAATCGACAGGCGGCGGCCAAATAATTCGTTTTCAGTATCTTAGAAAATATCAATAGATTTTGAATATGTCTATATGTATGTATGCATAATACGTTTTCTTACTAGTATAAAGCTAGCATTATGACGTTTAACCTGTACTAAATTAATTATTTAAATAAAGTTTTAAATGCACAATAAAGTTTTAAATGCACAATAAAATTTTAAATGCACATTCTTCCGAACTTGTCATAGAAATTAACCTTATGAATATCGCTACCAAGTTTGTTAGCCAGTTATTTTGCTACAAGAATACAACACATTTTCACATGTAGCTTGATTTCAAATTTATAATTTGTTTCTATCGAAATTCCTCTGACATTTCATTAAAGATAATTACTTATATTTACATCGTAGGTTTCTTTCGTCTGTCCGTCTGTCCGTCTGTCCGTCTGTCCGTCTGTCCGTCTGTCCGTCTGTCCGTCTGTCCGTCTGTCCGTCTGTCCGTCTGTCCGTCTGTCCGTCTGTCCGTCTGTCCGTCTGTCCGTCTGTCCGTCTGTCCGTCTGTCCGTCTGTCCGTCTGACTTCCGTCATAACTTTGTGTAACTTCCGCAATTTTGTACGAATTCACGCTAAAAAAAATTAAACGACCGCAGATGTGGCTTGTACCCGAACTCGCCGCTTAACGCAAGTTACTAGCGTCGCCTCTCCGTGGACCGTTCAAAATATACTATATAATATACTAAGGCTTAGCAAAGACGCGAACTATTTCATATTACGCCTAGCACAATACCAAGGGTTTAAATAGTACCATAAATTGCTGGCAGGGGAAATATATAAAAAAATGTTAAAATTTTCTGATAAGAGTCGTTATTACTATTAATTTGTGTCGGCTATAAATAAGTGAATTCTTATTCTTTAGGAACTGGCGTATAAAAGTACCGTAATTTTTGACGGGTTACAGCTGGTAATATAATTAATTGTGATTTTATTTTAAATAAACATGGTAGGTAGGTATCTCCTTGGAAACATACAATAATAAAATTACTTCATCATATAAATATTTTATTTGTTTTTTCTGTATAAATGTATTGTATATTTGGAGTACAGTACCATGACCTATTAATAAAAAACAATAAGAATCTTTCATATATGTTGGCATAAAAATTAGTAATTTTAAATTTTTTTTAGCAAATTTAATTTTTTTAAATCATCGATAATACTTAAAATATTTTTAAAAAGCTCTCGATGATACCAATACTAAACAACCGTATGATTTTACATGAAGTTATAAATAAAATATATAACGAAAAATAATAATACAGGTACGTATAATATAATGACAATAGTATGAGGCACGAAATATATTAACAGTAGCAATGTAAGATATTACCTGCTTATTATATATCATAAGCCACGTACAAATGTAAAGTATCTGTAATCATTTTTTATTTTACGCAGTAATCATATGTAGATCTTATTAATACGAAATAACACCTGTTGTGAGAAATAATTTTATATAATTATTTTTGTTTCATCCATCACTAAGCAGATGTCGTATTTACTAGGAAATCAAATCATTTATTCATTTCGTAATTGGGGTTTTCAAAGTATTAGAGGATTTCGAAAATAGAGTAACAACTAATTTTACTAAAAATTTCCAATAAAATTGTAGGCTGCTTTTAATTTTGGCCTTCGGTGTAGTTAGGTACGTAATAATTTAATAAAGTTTACATGTACCTATACAAAACATACTCATTCGATTATTAATTATAATGTAACGCTTATTTTAATTTGTTTTTTAACAATCGACTGCTAACAGGTCGATTAGATGGTCCAAAAGTGACATTGGAGTATAAAGTATTATATGTACTCCAATGTCACTTTATTTTTTACATATTTGATGAATATTTAGAATATGAAATTAGTACCCTTTTCATGTTAAATTAATATTAAATATTAAATATTAAATATTGTGTGGTCTTCAGACAATATCAAGTCCTCTTTTAAGTAATGATAAGATTTGCATGGTGGCATCGACTTGGGACCATGCATCGAATAATGCGTTATAATATCAAACCAGAAAAAATTCTGTAGATGTACATTGTAGAATGTAATAAGATTTGCACATTATGACATTCGAGTTCGGGGGATTTTGGATATAACAGGTACAAAAAAATGAGTAATTAAAACGTATAAATAACAAACCTGATTTTTAATTTGTTTAACGGGACAGTACTTTATTATCTTTACCAGACGCTTTTCGCAGGTCATTCCTTCCGCCAGAAGCATTAAAGTTCTATAAATAAATCGTGTCATTTTCGTTATAGTCACAAATCTGAATTTCATATATTTTGTTCGGGCCGCTATTTAACAATATTATCTAATACCTTATATTTTAATGTTTTACTTACTCTTTTAATTAGCTATTATTTTCCAAAATCCCCCGAAGTCAAATGTCATAATATCCAAACCTTCTTCAAGTCAGGCGGTTGCTGACTCCTACTCTGTCTGGTACAGTGCACACTTGCCTTTTATATCTGCCAAATCTTGTCCTACTACTCATTTTATGTTACATCTGCTTCACAGGTACGTATGAAATACTAAATATCATATTTACACAAAAATTAATACTATTTTGGGAATAGTTAAGTTTTCTTATCCTTTGAGCCTATGAAAAAATTTCAAGTTCTTGCACAAACGCTGCATCAACGATAATAATGTAACGAGATGGTGAACCAAAAGAAGTTGCCGCTTAACCTCTCGAAATATATCAATCAGTTATACTGACAACAACACTACAACAACTAACACAACTCTCAGGAATCATCTAGGGTCTCTAGTAATCTCTGAAACGCTCCACAAGTCTCTATAAACGGCTAGGCAGTTATCGTAAAATCTCTAAAGATCGAGAAACTTATTTACCTATAAGTACAAGGGCATCACGCGACGCGGAGTCAGTCATTCGTGATGTTTAACTGATAGTGAAAGAACCCATTCTAACTTATAAAATCGTGTTGTTGAAGGATGAAACGGTCTTCATCTCATTTTTTTAGTAAAAAACTAATTATAGCATAATTGCTGATTATCTCAATTAATAATATTTTTGGCACGCGCACGTAAAAAGGTTCGCCTTCTCTGATATAGGTTAGCTTGGGGATTCCCTACGTTTTAACTTACTATATGAGGACTCCAGGATTAAGACTCAAATGCAAATAGGTTAGCACATATGTAAATGTGATAAGAGGATTTCCAGTACAATGATATTAAATATACAAAAGGTCTCAGACCTCTGAGGAGACCCTTTTAGGAGGACCAATTTCTTGGTACCGCTGAGGTGGTTATAAGACGTCACCAGATTAGGCAGAATCAGAAATGAGTTTATCCAAGGAACAATGGAGGGGTTTCTATGCTGAGGAAGGCTAACTGCAGAAGGAAACTGGCAGTTTCCCAATAGATGATGGGATAAATAGAAGAATAGAAGAGAAAAGACAATGGACTATTGGTTGAATTTTCAGCCAACAGTAAAACATCTTAATCAAGACTTAACCGGGTTCCAAATTGACCTAACAGATAAGATGGAGTAGGAGTATCTAAACTTCTTCCAACCAACGTATATAATAAAAAAAAGGGGTGAATAAAAAGAGAGGAGTTTATGATAATATTTCCTCAATTTAAGATAGATCTGTCTATTAAGTTTGCTTTGGATACCTGTTGAAACTTGGCAAGTGTGCATTTGTTTGCAAACATGGAAAAAGAGCTATATCGTTCTGTGATTCGATCCACTAAGTAAATCAAATTAAGTTGTGTTCTGTTCGTAAGTACTATGCACTTTCAAGGACTACTATCAGACATTGGTTTAATTAATAAAAGCGTGGCCGAATATTAATTTTTCATAATTTTAAATACAAATATTTTTATCGTTAATCAATAATTAAAATTAATAATGGATAATATAAAAGAATATACAATCTTATAATACTTATCTAATCAAAGAGAAATAATAAATCTGGATATACAGAATATACAATCTAACAATACTAATCTAATCTAAGAGAAAACGTGCAAAAAATGATGAAAAGATAGAATAAGGATGTTCCTACAAGCAGGTACTTAGTTTGTTTGTAAAATGAAATTATAATATTTCATATTCATAAGCAACTACATGACACTCAATCAAGCGGTTCAACCCTTGTGGTAAAATAAACACGGCCTGTGTTGTAACACCCTGCGTGCTGTGTAAGGTTTTTTCCGTTAGTTCGGCGTGGGGTTGAAGGTTGCTTACAAAATTGACACATGCTCATTGAACGTCAGATGGAGGGGTGGGATCATTTGTTGTGTGTAAATGTGCATGTGGAAAAACGGCATACAGCCTTCAAAGTAAAACTGACTGGTTTTTAATTAAATAAAAGAATGCCTTACAAATACAAACGCGGAGCCGATATTAAGAATAAAAAAATTTATAATAATATAAGTATTCATTATTGATTGTATTTACTGTGGTAAAAAGTATTTTTATTGTATGGAAAATAATCACTCACTGAAACGTTATGCTACACACACGTTAAGTTATTTTGTCACTACGGTTTCGAGAATAGCAGTCTTCTTCGTCGTCAGGCGTACTTGGTAACTCATCTTCATAGAAGTGACAAAATAATATAATATTGCCACGGGATCCTGGCTATGGGAGGCAAATTAAACGCTAAAAACAATTGAAACTTTTATTTATTACACAATAATGGTATTCAACAACTTTGCTTACACCATAAATTTGTGGAAAATATTAACATATTTTGGGGGCAGTGATCCTTTCTTCAGGATACAACGTATATTAAGAATTAAAAATCGTAAATCGAAGTATAGACAATGAAAAAATTAAAATAAATATATGAGAGATGAATAAATAAACATATTTTAATGATAACTATTTGTAAAAAGGACCTGGTAAAATATTTAATTTACTTTTAACACTTCTTCTTATTTCCGAAATTTATAATTTATCCAACTGTAACCCTGTATAATTTATAAAGCTTTATTTTTTCAAAAGGGGAGGATCTATTTCTAAAAGATGATTAGAGAATTCGGAATAATTATTGATACGTGACCCCAACATCAAAATTTCTACTTATTGAAATATATCTATATGAAACATGTTGATATTTTCAACTAATTAGTGGTGACAACAAAGTGTATTCTTATTAAATAATACCACCACAAAATCATTCTGCTATTATTGAAGAAGTTATGAAATATATATATTTATACATAAATATTTTGGGCTCCTAAGCACTGATCACATCATCTGAATAAGTATTTCGTAATAATTATTATTTCTAAGAACAACTTGGTTTTTCAGCTCGGGGTTACAATAACTCCGTAACAATGGATACTGTTTAGAAATTTGACTTTTAGTCGAAATAATGGACGTCCACGCCAGCACGCAACCATAATTACACAGGTACTATTTCATTTACTTTTATATAACTCTACTTGGGAGTATCAGAATTATATTCGTTAACAATCGCAAACGCGATACCTACTTATTCCTTCCGACTTGTCAGTTAAATTACACCGTGTAATTATACTAATACGCCTCAACCTGCAGACAGACCAAATTTGATAAGGTGATTGTGGAATTATTTGTGATCGCCGACTGCAAAATTGCTACGTTTCATGTAAGAATTTTGATTATTTTTCGAATTATTTCGTGTGTTTCAAATATATAATTTTTATCACTGGCAACTCGTGCCCATATCTCGAGGTTAGAGTTTGTTCCCTTTGACCAAACTCAATCAAATTTTGCAGAAATTATCTTTGGAATCCTCCGAAAAATATATACTTACATATTACACATACTTACATATTTCACACCATCAGCAGTCAGATAGGTCTCTGAGTAAATATACAAATATCAATTTTTTATATTTATAACTATTACTTTGTGGTTGGAAAAAATTGTTAATTTCAAAAAACGAACAAATCTCGTACAAACCACACTGATTATTTTTAAACGTCTACTGGTTTCTTGATTTTGTAACTGAGTCTAAAGATTTGGTATTGAGGGACTTTTTGATTTCTAACATTTCTAATTATCTCGCCTAAGGCCTCTATTAATTGTATATAAAATTACGATGCCGTTTTATTTTTAAAAAGTGTGGCTTTTCTCCAACATTTGGTTTGCGAATTCTGAGAAATTATTATAACTTAGACATCATAGGTATTATTTTATTTTATATATAAGTGTTTTAGCGCGTATTTCCCCAATTAAATCACGATCTATAGTTTCTAATCTAAATTGGGTGTTTATTTAAACCTACTTTTTCCTCTTACAGTGACATGTCCTTTTGGAGGTTGGCGATACTATTGGCGATTACGACTCTATTGACCGTTGCATGGAAACAACTCAGTCGATTTACGCTTGTAATAATCCCTCAAATTACGCATCCATGAGATGCGGCGTCTTCCTACACTTCTTTTGCCACTTATTCTCCCCTGGATGATAATATTATGTCTTCTCATAATATGTTGGAGACTCAAGGTTCCTAATCTTGATGGTCCGCAGTCCGCAGTACTTCTCGGTATTTTTCCATCCGCCGCGTCAAAGAGACTTCAACACACATCACTCTATCCAGTATCCACCCTTGAAATTTTCAGTATGCGTCTATGGAGCCACATTAGTTTTTGGTTTAGTGTCCATGTTTCCACCCTATATAGGAGAATAGCCGAAATATAAAATCGTTCCACACGCATTCTAAGTTACAAGCTAAGATCGCGGTTAGAAAATAACGTACTTCATGCCTTCTCTAATCGAACTTTTACTTCATGAGATGGAACCCAATTTTCATTCACACATGCACCTAAGTACCTACTTGTATTGCGTGACTCTTAAAATTAATTCATGTTGATGATTATATTTGGTATCGGAAATGATCGTTGACACTATTAACAATTTGGTTTTGCGAATGTTCATATCCACAATCAATTGTAATCAAACAAGATAATTTCGTTGTCTCTCCGTCTGTCCGCAGTTCGTCTGTCTATTTGTCTTTCTATCCGTAACTTCCTGTAACGTCCGTAATTTCGTTCAAATTAACGGCTGAAAAACGAATTCAAACGGCCGAAGATGAGACTTGAACCCCGGGCCAACAAACCCGAATCGACCTCAACTTGGCAATGTTTCTACTGCCGGGCCTGCGTGATCGGTCAAAAATACAGTACAAAGACACGAACCAACTCATGTTATGCCCAGCACAATCGCCAGGGTTTATTAACATAGTCATCCATCAACTGCTGGAAGGAAAAAATTAAAAAAAAAAGTATAATTTTTTACGGGTTAACGGGCTAGTTTGTAACATTTGTAATATGATATCAGAAATTGATGGAATAAAACTATGTATGTAATAATAATAAAAATGTGAGTGTTTAATTTAATTTAATAAAGTACTAAAAGCACACATTTTAGCACTAATTTAAGCGTATTAAAGAGCTAGAATTATGCAAACGATTATTATAATACTCATGTTTCTTTCTGTTCGGAATATGAAAACAACAAACTTCAACCGCCTTACAAGGGCTCAATAAATTTTTATTTTTTATCCGTATTAAATGGGTCGGTCATGTACAAAGTAAAATTTTCTATCGGCGATCTAGAATTATGTTAATTAAATCATAAAACATAAGGCAACGCCAAAAATAACCTTAACTTTGTAATAAACAGCAGATTTCTTGATAAACCGTTGACAGAACACGTGAAATTGTTTATTGTGTAAGTTATTGATATTTCAGAAACGGAAAATTTATCTGGGTCACTGTTTCTTTATTTCAAAAAAATACTTTTATTAATATTATGGCGTCGGTTCGCGTCTTTGCTAAGCCCTAGTATATATTTATCGTATATTTTTGGCGGTCCACGGAGAGGCGGCACTAGCAACATGCGTTACGGGGCTGTCTAACGCTCTCCGGCCTAATCTCCGACCGTTTAATTTGTTTTTTTTAGCAGTGAATTTGAACGAAATTACGGACGGACTGTACAAAACAACAGATATCGAAATTATTATGTTTGATATTTCAAATAAAATTGTTTTCTTCTGGCTTTGTTATTATGTTATTACGACAATTGTTATCATTAGCTTAACTAACTAACCATCACACCGTTTCCCCGCAGGGATTAGCAGAAAGAATTGAACGCCACACTCTTCTATCCTGGCATACCACTTTTGCTTCGGACACATTCATACAAGTTCTGCGGTTGTATAAGCTTTTACTTACTGTGTACTAAAAATAAACATTATTTCACTTCATCGAGTGTTTCAAATATAAATAAATATCAAGAGGTTTAGTTAATTAAGTAATAATAATAAAGAGATTATTTTCTAATCAGCTAAAAATCACAAGCGGTTAAGTCAGGTGGTGTCAAAAAGTGAGCGAACTAATACAAATCTAAATTTTTTGCGTCAAATTGCACATGCTGCCTCCATTTTATGCATTATTGATTCAGTCGTTTTCAAAACAAATATTCCCGTGATTTCGATAAAATTACGTCATAAAAGATGCGTGATCATTCTGGAAATCAAATTGTCACACGTCATGTAAATTACTAAATAAATAAATAATATATTTTTTTATAATTACTTCGGAGAAATTAACACAATTTTATTATAATAGACCTTGTAACAAAGTCATCAGTGTTGAAATTAACCCGATGAAGAGATTTATATGAAGATTTTTTAATCTAAGCCATTTATTTTTATCTACCTATTAATGATTTGTTTAAAAAGTTCTTGCACTAAAACCAGCTGGAAACAAAAAATAAAGTGTGATTAAAGACGAAATAATGTAATTTAATATATTCATAATACGGTTAGTTTGTCTGGAAACGTAATGCGTATGGAGATTTTATTATTTGGAATTCTGTATAGAAAGATTTCCGTAACACTAGGCTAATAAGATTGATAATAAGCAGGGTTTACGAGCCGTGTACGCAGGTAATATCCGAATTAAGTATACCTATGTTAATATTGAAGTAGACCTTCTCTCTTGCGTTCTCTCTGTACGTTGGCAGTAAAATAATGAATATTAAATAACGTAACAACAAGTAATGACTTTAAATATAGGGATTTTTTTTAAATAGACATACAGTGAGAACGGCGTGTTGAGAACACGGTTTATTATATAAAACACGATTGTCGTGTTCGTGATATTACTCCTTCACATCGAAGTCTGAACTAGATAAATAAGCGTATCTTTTTGATTTTTTTTTACAAATGAAAAAATACAGGGTGTTCCAGAGATACTGGACCAAACAGCAATAACAATCAAATGTTTTTTCACAAAACTAAAATTTAAGTACAAAAAAATTAAAAATATATTATAATTTACGTATCTTAAGCAAAAATCTGATTGCTTATGTGGTAGCTACATTATCGCAAAATAAATGTATCAAATTTAACAACGATAGATTGAGTGCATCTCTGTTATCCAAGTAATTATGAAAATATTTATGCAAAAATTAAAACAAGCACATCCTTAAGATTTCAAAATAATGTCAAAACAGCAAAATTTGGGTCTACACAGGACTTATGACCTGTCTTTTTATGGTTGGCTTAAGTGATCACTTTACACAATTGTAACATTCGCCATTTCCACACATGATAGAATATACCATGCTTATTCATTTTTTGGAAGTTGAAGCTGATTGTAAACCAAATCAGCAGACAGGCATTACACAAGAAAAGATTATGTTAATGTAGTATTAAATAAAATAGAGTAAAAATTTATTAGCTTTAATAAGTCAAATAAAATTATTAAAACCTTGTAGAAATTTAATCAAAATTTATCGCAAAATTTAAATCCTTCTTTCAATCCAGTTCTTAAACAAAATTTATATTAACCTTTTTATCAACGCCCTAGTGGGCTGTAACAATAAAGATATATATAAAGTTACAAGAATTTTTACATAAATATAAAACACTTTTTAAAAGAAATAAGGCAAAAAAATTAATAGAAATAAAAAATATTCAAGAGAAATGAACAATCATTAAAACACTTAATATATATCAACAACGATTAGTATAAAAGCAAATAGTAATAGTTAAAAAAACTTTGATATAAAAAATATGATAAAAAAAGATACATAATTAAACCAATATATCAGATAAATAAGATAAGAAAATAAAATAAATAAAACATTTAAAAAATAAATTAACAATAATTAAGGTACTTTAAAATAAATAAATATTTCTTTATAAACATTGAAAAATGACCCATAAAAGACTTCAAGTTTTGAAAATACTCCAGTCTTTTATATTTTATCGCATTCCCAAATAATTATTCCCCCTCTCTCACTCTAACTTAATAAATAATTTGTAAGCGTGTACTGTGTTATGTTTTTTCTATAAGTAGGTATATAAAAAATATTGTTATAATAAAAATTATGTCTAAATATTGGACCTATAACAGCCCAAAATGACTTACTTTTAAACGTTCATTAAAGCCGACACGAAGAGTTGACGTGTCGACCGCGCTGGCGTGATGGCTCTCCTATGCAGGTTCACACTGTCGATGAATTTCTCAATTTTCATCTGCTCCACTAATCTTTTTTCCTAGTTTCACGCAACATTACCTGCGCAGAGAAAATGACTTTGGCCCTTTACTTGCGTTGTGTAAAGGTCAGAAATAATTTGACAGACAATTACCGTAATGCGAGTCTGAGTTTTGTTGCCTTTTCGAAGCAGGAAACCGCTCGGGTATACATTCATATCTCAATATCTTGCCTACCTATTACTTGCTTGACTGTATTTCTTCTAGTACCTACCTGCTAATAGTGATAAACCATTGAAAATGCCCGGAGCTATGGGTTTTGGTCCATGGCAACTGGGATATCTACTGAATTTAGTAGAAATAACGTTATTTAAAAATTGTCGCTCAGGTGGTTTGGGCATGTTGAACGAATTTATGAGGAACAAATGGTAAAAGAGATAGATATATAACGCAAGTTTTGATGGTGCCAGTAAGAGAGGGCGACGAGACCAGATTAACCAGGTACTGGAAGATGGTCCCGTTAGAAGTCTCAACAACCGTCGAGCTTGCATGCGAAGATGTATGAATGTGGATGAGGCGAGAGTTGTATGTCAGGACAGAAGAGTGTGGCGCTCTATCCTCTCTGCTTACCTCCACGGGAAAACGGCGTGATAAGTAAGTAACATTATTTAATATTCTTAACAACACATCATTATATTATACGTGATAGTCATTGTTCCCATTTTTTCTTCTAGTTACGATTTTCTGAGATATTCATCCCGGTTCATCATCAGAGTTAATGTGTTGCTTCAATGGGATTGAAAACTTCGGCCAGAAAGGTCTTAGAAACACGGCAGGATATCCCAGAAAACTCGCACCACCAGAAGATTCTGAATGGCTGTGAAAACCTAAGAACATTTTTATTTTTCTCTTTTTCTAGAAGGGTCAGAAGTTCAAAGATTCGATAAGACGCTTACTTTATGTTGCTTTAGTGCCTACCATTTGTTGACCAAATGGCTAAACTTGTCTCCATACAATATTTTTTCTTTTAAAACCGCTTTATTAGTAGCTATATATAGGTACATAATATCAACTAGTATTGGTTGGACCTATGTAACCTTCAGGACAAGACAATATAAAATAAACTTTTCTAAGCGTAGACCTTAAATTATTCATAGATCTCCAGATTCTTTCCAAAGAGTGAAATGGAAAACTGATATTTTTTATTTCTGGACAGGTCTCCACCGGAAACATAATATTTACTAGCTGTAACCCATCACAAATGATACTTTTACATGCCGATTCCTAAAGAATAAGTATTTATTTATTTATAGCCGAAACCCATTAAATAGTAATGATGACTTTTATCAAAATATTTTTATAGAAAATTTTTTTATAATTTTGTATGTAGTTTTCTCGGATATTACGGCTGATGTTGGACCCTGAAATGGGATCCGAAACGTCGACCAGAGAGATCACATATACACAGCAGAATATCACAGAAAACTATACACAGAAGATGTACATGCGTAAATATGTGCATGTTTGGTACTTTTCAACAAAATCGCGAAACTAACCTACCTTAAAATACAAACCTAAACAACAATCGAACAATTTTAAAATATCAAAAATAAATGTAATTATTAACATCTCAATCCTCGCTTCCTTTCCAGTGAACACCAAAAACATACATTACACATAGCCATGTCTTGTATATTCCAACCATTTCAATTCTTTACATAGTAATTTTTCACGTATTGTCTGACCTAAGATATTATCTTTTCTATATTACAAAACAAATATTCTCTATAATATCAACATAAGTATTTATGTATATATTAACTTGGTATGCATAACGTTAAAGTATTTTTCTGTCAAAGAAATGGATCAACAAGTTTACAAGAAGGTGGCAAAACCTACATAAATCAAAATTAGCGGTGATTTCAACTGCATTCATATTTTCTCACTCTATTGACCTTTGACTCGATTGTACCGTAACCAATCGGCCCGGAGTATGCCATATTTAAAGTGATCGTTAGCGGAACAATCCACAACGCCGTATTTTTATTCGCCACAAATCATTTGTTAGATTTCTCAGTCTCGTTTGATACAATTTGAACTGAACTGGAAATTCTAAAGTTACTTTTGACAGAAAGAAGCATCGGTTCAAACGGAACATACCGGCATTTCATTTTTCGACAGGCTTCAACCACACGATGAAGCGAGTGAGATGTACTTCACGGATGTCGGCGTAGATTGTTTAGATCAAAGCAGTTCGCGTCCGTAGAACAACACTGCCACAATCCCAAATTTCACGTTTTCAGTTAATCGCATTTGAAGTTTCCAATTTTTTTTTTCTTAACATAAGTTAAGACTAAACTGAACTTAAACACTTGGAAATTTCATACATAATATATCGTCGCTGTATATATAATTAAGCTTATGTGCCGTTTTAGTACATTCTAGGTAAACGAATGAAACTGTTTTAAAAAATTATTGCACAGACTAGATTTATAAAAAATATTTTAAATAATTACTAGGCAAACTTTTCAGATGAAAGGCAATGTTTTTTTAGTATATCTCCATTATTTATATGAAAAATTCACAAATTGATTCGTTCATCTCAGAATGCACATAGGCTTTATTATATAATATTGATTTTAGATTTGTAAAATAATTTGTCCCCTGTAACATCTCCATCTGGAAATGTGTCTGTGTTATAGGGCAATGCAAAAGTCATAGTTATCTAAATTGCCAGTATTGCCACAAAAAAATATGGAAGACTATGATGCTCTCTGCCATAAAACAAATCATGGCTGTGTTGTTCTGTAATTTTACTATGAAAGCCATGTACTTTTTAAAAGCAATAGCAAATTTACAGTAAAATATATTGCATTTGGTTTAAGGCATAAATGTAAAATATTTCATGATACTATAAAGTTATAAAATATTTGTTAAGTTCTGGCAAAGTTTTTCCCGTTATTCTGAAAATATTCGGTATTCCAATACAACAATAATGGTAATAAAACAAAAATAATTTAATATAATCAAGAATAATAATTAAATATAATAATTTAAGAATAATACTGGTTAGAGATACGGTAGTTTTACGTTATCGTAAAAACTGACCATTCGGTTGATTTGATATTCACAGCTAAATACGGGATTTTTTTGGTTTGTGGCGGTGTTGTCCCGGGAGTGCGAGTTGTGTTCTTTGGGTTTTCGGAATAACCCAACGATTTTTGAACTGTAAACCGCGCCTAAATAGACAATGTGTACTTGATGAAAGGTTATGACCAAATAATGACCTCCGAATGTCCAATTTGAATTCTATGAGATAGCGATTTCTATCACCGCGTATTTTTCAAGCGCGTATTCGACGTGGATAGATCATTCTTGAACATCTTATGAATAGCTAATACGTATCTTTTATACAATAATAATGTGTTGTGGGCGTTGATAAAACATTAACCGTTTCGTTTGAGTAACAATGTATTGAATGGAACATTATTAAACCGTTTTTTCACCGAGTAGTGATAATATTTTAAATCGTTACTATTAATAAACATGTTAGTCTTTGTAAAATGAGTTATTATGCCATTAAAAGTCATTATGTAGGTTTTTATTGTAATCATTACCGAAAGTTTGTAATTTGAGTGCGTATAATCTGTGTATAGATATATAAAAATATTTCTGTTTTTTTTTGTTGAACATTTATGCCGTTTATTTTTTTAGATTCCATCCCACGGCTTGTTTATTCATTATAAACTGTTGTCCTGAGTGAAATGTAATTTTGTATTTTATTTATATTTCGTAAAAGTACCTAATAATCATATGAATATAATAAAACAAAAAATTAATTTTGGGTATCTACAAAGATACAGCATAACGAAAATATGAATTCAAGAGCAGATAAGAGAATCTGATATAAATAAATATGCGAGATAACTAAATGGCAATGGGCAAGTCAAATCACTCTTTGGACGGATGGTGGTCAAATGCAGTCATTCGTTGGCTCCCGTGGGGAATCAAAAAGCCGACAGGCCGCCCTAAAATTTGCTGGAATGATGACATCGTTTATTTCTGCGGAAAATACGTCCATTGTCAGAAACGTGGGAAACGCTTCGGGAGGCCTTTATCCAACAGATGATAGAAAACGGCCGGTGATGATGATGGATAAACTATGAATCATATATTCCATTTAGAGTTTAAATTGGTTAGTGTGACCACTTTTTATAATTTAAAAAAATTGAGTTGCGTACACGGAATACGTACGCAACTCAAACTTTTAAATTAAAAATTAACAAATGATTTGCTATGTACTTATTACAAAAATACTATTAGTTTCTGGATTCAAAAAACATTCAAAAACAAAACAAGCAAATGAAAGGCGTTACATGACATAAAATCGAAAAAAACGCTGCCTTCAATTATTTTCATAATGGTCATTATTTCTGTGTTAAACTTAAACTCGCGCTATGTGATATTTTTACGAAACCGATTGATCTGAGCTCCCACCTGGGGAATGTCACCGATTTGTAACATTACCACGTTTATGTGGTGGTGAATACACACTTATAAATATTCAAGTGTTAAAATACGGATTGGGTTTTTTGGATTTCTATTACGTACGTATATTAATAATTGTAGAATAGGTCATGAGCTTAATTAGGTATAGAAATTTACAGCCATAGTAATCTGTATACCGAGAGCACGTTTAATAAATTATCTACCGTATCTGGGTGTCTCAATAATTTGAGCTGAAAGAGCAAAAATATGCTAATTGAAAGCAAAGTGCATGTGATGACACTGTCCCTACCAAAAGACTCCTCAGAACATCTGAAATGAAAGTGCTGAGATCCATTACTGGAAAAACTCTACGAGATCGTGTCCGAAATGTAGACATAAAGAAAACCTGCAAAACGGAGAACATCGAACGATGAAGTAGATCCAGAACGAGATTCTGGAAGTATCACGTAGCCAGGATGGACAGTGATAGATTCGTGCATACAGCAGCAAATGAAATCTTCTCTGGACGACGCCGACCGGGAAGACCACCAGAAAAATGGAGGGACTGGTAGACTTCATCATTCTAGGAGGCGTAATTTTCTGTACCACAGACTGACATTAACGAAAGAAATAGAAGATGACTATTACGTACATTAAATGGAGAATTGTGAGGTAAAATGTTATGGTTTTGAATAGTTAATGCTAGTATTAGTTGATCACAGTTCGTAGAGATGCTGTAGATCGGAACAGATGACACGGGAGAGTTTTGGTTGTGGTGATATAGTTATCAGCGGCCACGACTCATCTGCCAAGATCTAGAATGAGAATAATAATTATTGTGTATTAAATTGTAAAAACAATCTCGAAGTCGCAATTAGCAGCGACGAATTTCGTGTAACAATCCGACCAACAAATGTCGTAATGATGAAAATACATTTTTGAGATTGTTCCATCTAACCAGTTCGATGTTGCACAATGCTCATAATAAAAATTTCAAAAAATTGGTCACGATAATTGGGGAGGGGGCACAATTACGCCTTGGCCCAGGGCCTATGTCGCAATAAAGCGCCTATTATTATTATGTATTAGTTTTATGGCATTTCGTGTGCAAGAGAGACCACCGGTCACCAGTAATATAGGAAGGCATTATGCCTGACCTTTTTTGACCCAGATAATGGCACCATTGCGCTCGAATCACCATTAGGCACAGATCACAGCGAATCAGTTCTCTAGTTCTTGGCGGTGGACAGATCCAGATCATTCGAGGGAGATGTTATGATGTTGTAATGTCTCAATGGAATCAGTGCCAGGTACTGACGTATTATTCTATGCACTATTCGACTCGTGAAGTTGTATAATCTTATAGAATATATATTTTTTTTTTTTCATTTATTTATTTCCAAAAACGTGCATGTACTATGAGTAATGTTGCTCTGGTGATCAAATCTAATATTGTGTTCTTGTGAGATAGCGGTGTTGAATTTTCATTCTATGCTCTTAATTTTTTTTTATTATAATTTTCGATATGTGCATGTGGCATGTAGTACTGCTGCCGTCGCGAGAAAAAAATCAACATTTCTTTGTCTTTGGCAGAAAACTTACGTAATGTGTTTTTCACAAACTTGAAGATTTTGACCAAACGCGATAAAATTTAACGATTATTTTCGGCACGGCACGGCATTATGCGGCACGCCTTACCTACTGCTACCGTTGCATCAAAAAAATTTAATATTAGGTCTTACATATGAAATTCACGTTTTGCCCTACTGGTAAATTTGATCTCAAATATCTTCTCTTTGGTTAGGAATTCCAAATCCAAATTTATACAGCTATTTACTCATGTATTTGTGTTTTGAAAATTATAATTCATTTGTTTTTTCCTCAATTGTTTTTTTCTTTGCGTCACTCAGTTTACAAAATGAAAAACTTGAAATATCGCGTTATTTACGAGTACGAGTTCCACCGTAGCACCAGGCTGCAGAAACGGCTCGAAGGATTAATGATGTGTATAGCGACGGTGCCGCAAAAGAAAACACAGTGCGTTTTTGGTTCCAACGTTTTCGTTCTGGAAATTTCGACCTGCAGAACAAGCCCCGTGGACGGCCGGAGACCAAAGTTGATAATGAAGAATTGAAGGCTATTGTGGAAGCGGATCCATCGCAAACCACATCCGAGTTAGCTGCAGGCTGCGGTGTTAGTGATAAAACTGTTTTAATCCACTTGAAGCAAATTGGTAAGGTGAAAAAGCTTGAAAGGTGGGTACCTCACGAATTGAGTGAAGCAAATCAACAAACGCGCGTTGACTGCTGCGTTGCATTACTCAACCGGCACAATAATGAAGGGATTTTAAATCGAATCATTACCTGTGATGAAAAGTGGATCCTGTACGATAATCGGAAGCGCTCATCGCAATGGCTGAACCCTGCCGAACCAGCCAAACCATGCCCCAAGCGAAAATTGACTCCAAAAAAGTTACTTGTGAGCGTTTGGTGGACTAGTGCTGGTGTCGTTCACTACAGCTTTCTTAAATCTGGCCAGACGATTACGGCAGATGTCTATTGTCAGCAACTGCAAACCATGATGGAAAAGCTAGCTGCTAAACAATCGAGGCTGGGTAATCGCTCTAGGCCACTGCTGCTTCATGATAACGCTAGACCACACACTGCACAACAGACGGCTACCAAATTAGAGGAGCTTCAATTGGAATGTCTAAGACATCCACCGTACTCTCCGGACCTTGCCCCAATAGATTACAATTTTTTTCGAAATTTGGATAACTTCTTGCAAAGGAAAAAATTCAACTCCGATGGGGCAGTCCAAACCGCCTTCAAAGATTTTATCGATTCCCGTCCGAATGGTTTTTTAAGTAAAGGGATCGATGAACTACCTTTGAGATGGCAAAAGTGCATAGATAGCAATGGTACATACTTTGATTAAATAAATATATTATAATAAAAAAAATCGGCTTTATGTTCCTCCCATACTAAACGTCAATTTCATATGTAAGGACCTAATATTTTTCGTTGTCTTTGGCAGAAAATTTGCGTATGTGCTTTCAATAATCTTGAAGAATTTAACCAAACGCGATAAAAAATTTCTTATTAGATTGAATAAATAAAACAATTACATAATAAGTAAACTTCATGGTTCTAGTAGTAGATAAAACAAATATTAGATTATTGAAATTGTATAGTCATATGGAACGTACGAACGTACGAAGATGATAAAGATAATAGGTATATGAAGCGGGTGCTGAAGGCAGCAGGATGTGCCAAGACAGAAGAATGTGGCGCTCTCTCAACTCTGTTTACTCCTGCGGGGAAACAGTGTGATGGTTAGTTAGTTCGTTTGTTGTGACAGGCCATTGTCTTTATTTTCGTGAAAATGCTCTTCATATTTCAATATTTAATCACGTTAAATAAAACATACGTTTGCTTCTTGTTTGTGTATAATTAATTAATATTTACGAGTGGTGTGTTTATTCCAAGAAATAAACTCAATATTTACGTTCCACAAATTATTAGTTCCTCGATACGAAATCAATACGAATTTCCCTACGCAAAGTGTTTAATTTAATGGAGGAGTAGGTATATTTATTAACAGAGGAATATATTTATTAATAAACATTATATGTTTGTTTCCTTTATAAACGAACGAAGAAAGGGATCACTTCACTAAGCCCATTACAATGTGGCAAAACGTATTTCAATATATTGAATCATTAATATGATATAACAAATACACATAATTGGAATAGATATTTGTGAAATAAAAAATAGTTGAAGTTTATTCGTATCTTTAATGTACATTAAAATGTATTTTCATTGAACAATCCACATTGTTTTGTACTAAAAATATCAGAAGTATACTTTTAAAGTATTAAATAAAATAATAATAATTTCATTAATAAGAGAAAAATTATTTTGTGTAATATTATTTGTATTCATAAAAAGAAAACTTTCTTAAATAAAACAACTATTTATTCAATTATCAATATATTCCGGGACAAACAGTCCCTTCATCGGGATGCAACGAATAATTGTTTTATATAGTGTTGTAATACTATTAATATAAATAATTCATTAATTATTATTCATTAATTATCAGTGTATAGTAATTACTAATACCAAAAAATCATTAAAAATATTCATATTTGTGTACATGAAGGCTCCTATGAACATTTTTGTAGGCGTGCTGGATAGTTTTGTTACCGTAGTCTAAAAACACATAATCGAACTCTTTCAAACATTCCAGCAGAATTTAGAAATAATATACTATCCCAGAAACATCAAGAACATCGTGTTGTTATGGATGAAGATGGCACTGTCAAAGAGAAACCACAGATACAGCGAACCCACGCGGTTGACCATAAAGAAGCTATAAACAAAAGTTTTTCTAAATAGAAACCTACCTATGGTTCGTGAAATACTCTCGCGTGACAAGTGCAAAATCAGTGTAATTTAAAGAACAGTGCTTTAATTAAGATCATGTTCAGATTTTAGTAAATTCATTAAAAAAACATTATTGTTTTTTTTTTTTAAATTATATAAATAATGTTACCACATTTTGCAGTTATTGAAGAAGTAATAAAACATTATTTAATTTCAAGCATTTCATTTGTCTCCGCCGCCACGATCCTGTGACAGTAAAGTGGGACCCAGGGCCGTTTTATGAACAAAATCTCGCCAAAAGCAAAAGTATCAGCCCTACACTTTCGCCATCTAGTTTGACATTGTTTTAATGCTAAAGCAGTTTCCTCGCTACGCCGCTGACGACGCAAAAGCACTCACGCGATGCGGCGGGAAACTGCACTAACTACTTCACTGTCTCTGGGGTGCGTTATGAAAACGATTTATTAAAGAAAATAGTAATAAGTACATAAAAATAAAATCACAAGTAAATAACAAAATATAACCAAAAGCAGAGAAATACAAGGAAAAGAACAAAGCAACATAAAACAGAATATAAAAGATACAACGAAATAAATACATATTATGAAAAATTAAAAATGTAATAAAAAATAAAATAAAATATGTTACAATCCCGTGACGGTATAATATTGTAGAGCATGAGTGGGAACATGCTTGGAGTAAGCCTAAGAGATAGAATTAGAAATGACGAAATCAGGCGCAGAACTAGAGTAGTGGATATCACGTATCGTGTAGCGAAGCTAAAATGGCAATTGGCAGAACATGTTACAAGGCAGTATGCGACCAGATGGACTCCCAGAGTTCTGAAATGGAGACCTTGGGAGAATAAAAGAGGCATCGGAACACCTCAAAAGAGATGGACCGACGATATAGCCGCTGTGGGGGGAAAGAAATGGCTACAATTAGCAAACAACAAGGATGGAGCGGTATGGAAGAGGCCTATATCCAGCAGTGGAGAGATGAAGGCTGAAGAAGAAGAATAAGAAGATGAGTGGGAATAAAATATTTAAATACTAGCAACCCGTCAAAATATCGGTACTTTTATATGTCAGTTCCTAAGGAATAATCATTTATTTATTTTATGTTTATATATATATATAAAGTATATAAAAAAATCGTAAAAAAATCAAAAAAAAATTCGAAAAGAAAGTTGGAAAAAAAAAATTTTAGAAAAAAAAAATTTAAAAAAAATACTCTAAAAAAGTTACGGACGTTACACGAAGTTACACGGATGAACGGACGAACAGACAACGAAATTATTATAATTGTGGGATTTAAGTGTGCTAATACAGTCATGATGGATTTTAAAAATAGCTTGTTATTTATTATGAAATACGAGTATATCGACCTGTGAAAAGTATTCATAAGTATTGAGTGTATGGCCATACATATGGATGTAAGCTCATTTTTGTGTAGATTTTCACGGATCCCAGTACAAAATGATAGGTTAATAATAATAAATTATTGTTTTTATGCACTCAATCTAGAAACTCTCCTACAAAATGATGTCGTTTCAGACCTTCAGTTGCCTCTAAATTATCAAATGTTCTGGTGAAACGTTTGAGGAGAAGGTTTGTTTGAAAAAAATTTTTGCACTCTTACTTTGATAAATTTGATGAGAGTTTATTTTTGAAAATTTTAATGGATGTACAATGGATGGAAATACAAATGGAAAGCGAGGGGATCCTCGACCACGAAGCCCAGCAACAACGACGACCATTATAAATAAATTGTTTTTGATTTTTATGGGGTTATTTTTGTTGTTTGACATAATTTTTTCTTTTTTCTTTCTCTTCATTTTACCCTCAGGAGAGTGACTAGTGTTTGTTTAACTGCCTCTACGGTATTTCCTCACATATATGTATATCATTGTATCATATATTATTCTATTGTATTGCATTGTTTGCTACTAATTACAGTGAAGCGGTTTTATGTGGTCGCCTCCCCGAGCCGCTTGCACTCATATGAGTTTAACGGGGAGGATGACCACTTTACCATGAAAAAAAGACTAATTGGGTGGTGAAAGTATAGCGCCAATGTGGGATCTTATTGTTCATAAAACGGCGTTGGGTGTATGGTGGGTTCCTCATCACTGTTTGACATAATTATTTATTTAAAAAATAACAAAACTTATATTGAAAGCATTGATTATTTTTAACGTCGCCCGGTTTCGATACCACGGTAATTTTTAAGGATGTACGCAATATCTATTTAGTTATTCCACGCCTATCCGGTTGACTTCAAAAATAATCCACGTGGTTTATTAAATTTTTAATTATTTCTAAATTTTTTCAACTAATTAATATATTTTTTTTAAATACGTGGATGTATTATGTATCGTATCTGACAATTGTTAATCAGACGTTTGCTCCTTTTATAGGATTTAGCTTGTATTAAATTCATCTGTTAATCTTTTTTTTTAAATCTACTCATACACCTTAAATGTTTGAAATATAATTTTGAAAATCCGTCGCATGTCGCGATTTTAGGCCAGCATAAGCATAACAACACCCCATTAAAAATGATGGCCATACCTCATTATTTAATTATGCGTTTTATTATGTCCAAATTAATTAATGCCATCGTATAATTAATGTTTAGCTTCCAAAAGAGTAGGGAGGGCTCAACACCTGGTCTATCCACCCTAATTGTTCCCGCTTCCCCTCCGTCGCTAAGTGATTTTTATTGTTTTCCTGGACGCAATATTCAAGCGAGGCCATGCAAATTTCATGGGCGTGCCGATGTTTTATTGCCCCCATATATCATAATCGTTCGCGAAGTGTTTTTATTAAAAACAATAAATTTAAAGAGATGCTGCGAGGAAATAAATTAACACAATCTGCCAACGGGGTGGTTGTACGCCGCTGGCTCCCGCCCCGGCCAACTTTAACTACGCCGCTGCTATTTCCCCCACGCCCACAATTAGTAAAAAACCTATCCACCTTTTAACCCATTGAAACCCCGATATTATTGATCCCTTATTTTGTATTTTGAATGTGATATAAGCTACAATATTTAAAAAAATCATTACTTATTCTTTTTTTTCTTTTTTTTTCGCATTTTTGGTAGATTTTCGCAATAAAAATTGTCCTGAAAAATGTTCTTTTAACTGCATATTTTATTATTGAAAGCCAGAACAAAGTTTTATTCTCATTAATACCTTCGTTTTTATGGTGATGCCCATTGAAAAATAATTAAATTATAAAAATTACTTAACATTATTAAACTTAACGATATCTTTACATTACACTATTTTTCAATATATCACTCGTAAATAAATACTTAATTTTTTCTGGAACACTTTATTTAACATTCACTAGAACAATCCATCCAGTTTTCGTTCGCAGTAATCTCTTAGGTTTATTTCGCCTTTTTAGTTAAGTACTGCAATAATTTATCGCTCCGACTGGCCACCCCGGCCATCGCAGCTTGCAGCTAACTTCACAGTGTTTTTTTCTATCAAACGTGGAAACTAAAACTCTCCCGCCGCTGCTGGCGCTTCTATTTGTATCTGAAGCTGATACTCTCGCACTTTCTGGATTATCCTAGTGTTTATGAGAAAATTATCGTGGTTTCTAGGCTTTTCTAGATGTTTCTCGAACGTTTCGGACCCCATTCGAAGATTGTAGATCATCCTAGGCCGTTCTCGACTTTTCGATTGTGACGAGTGTAATTTTTTTTAGCATCTCCTTACAATATTTATTATGAGAATTTTTTAAAGAAGTGTTATATCTTAAAAATTGTGTAAAAATCTTTGAACTCAATTTTCTTGATGGATTTGAAAAAATGAATCCATCAGTAATTCTAAAAAATCTATCTTAACCAAATTCTCTATATAAACGCAATAATCAGATTTGTGAAAATGTTTTTTTTTTTCAAGGATCAACATTATTTAGCGAAGTTTTTGAATACGCTCCATTTTGAAAATTAGATGGAACTGACTAACAAACTAGGATGAGCGTATCATAAGATCTCCTAGTCAAGTTCAAAGATATTGTATTGAAATTTGCGTCATGAGATGATGCAACAGGTAGCATTTCAATCGCTATAAACAAATCGAC